>CM040184.1:60775066-60907566 GCA_022606455.1 Callitettix versicolor
TCAAATTTGCTCTCACATCAATGTACCCCGTAATAAATCCCGTGGTTCTTCTGAGTTGCTCCTTATATACGGTCCCTACTGTCCTCAACATCCATCTAGAGGAACATTAATCTAGAGTAACATCAGTATAGAAGAACATCCATCTAGAGGATCCATCTAGAGAAACATTTATGTATAGGAACATCCACCTAGAGGAAAAACTATCTAGAGAAACATCCATCTAGAGGAACATCCATTTAGAGAAACATTCATTTAAAGAAACATTCATCTATAAGAACATTCAAGTAAAGCAACATCTATGTATAGCAACACCCATGCAGAGAAATATCCATCCAGAGAAATATCCATCTATAGGAACATCCACCTAGAGGAAAATATATCTAGAGGAACATCCAGCTAGAAGGACATCCGTAAAGACGAATATCTGTCTAGAGAAATATAAATCTAGAGGAACATTCATCTAGAGAAACATTCATCTAGAGGAATATCCATTTAGAGGATTATCCTTTTAGAGAAAAATTCATCTAGAGGAACATTCAAGTAAAGCAACATCTATGTATAGCAACAAACACATTATTTTGTTGCTGGTGGTGGCTGGCTGCCCTCTATCTATGGGCATGCTAGATCACAGATAAGATCTTTGACCCAATCTTGATGATGGGGACTGATCAGATGGTTAAATGACACATAGTATCTAGACCCTTTGATGTCAACTTGGCATCAAATATAAATATATTTATTTATGTAAATATAAATAAATATATTTGAGGGGAGAGATTGTGTGTTGGAAAAACCTGGAGACATAGTATGGTATACAGATGGCTCCAAGACAAAGTCAGGCACTGGTGCTGGAGTCTGAGATCAGGGTTAAAGAAAGTAATTACCCTGGTACAGCATACAACAGTATTTTAAGTAGAAGTGATGGCCATTAATGACTGTGTTCGCGAGAACTTGGATCGGGGCTTCAAAAAGGCACGTATTCATATTCATACCGATAGTCAGGCGGCAATAAAAGCACTTGCGGGTCCTATAATACAGTCCAAGCTGGTCTGGGAGTGTAGGAAGGACCTAGACTTTCTGTCCCGGGATAACCGGGTAACTCTTCACTGGGTTCCAGGGCATAGGGGAGTAGAGGATAATGAGCAGGCAGACCGACTGACTGGACTTGGATCTGTATCTGAGTTTATCGGACCTAAGCCGGCTTTAGGGATTTCTCTATTGTTGGCCAGGTCCGCTATTAATGGGTGGATTACATGTCAACACCAGGTAAGATGGGACAACCTTCACTGGCATTCCCATAGTAAACGTCTCTAAAGCAAAGTTCCTTCTGGAGGAATCAAAGGGGCAGCAGATGTCCTGGGCAGAGCACAACTCAGGAGGATCTTGGGGCTCATAACAAGGCACTGTGGTCTGATGGTGCACATGAACAGGATAGGTGTGTACCACGGAGAAACCGTGTGTAGATTGTGCAGGAAGGAGGAGGAAACTACAGATCACATAATTTATGATTGTGAGGCTCTTGCTAGTAGGAGGCTAGGGGTTTTTGGTTTCCAAGACCCTAGCGATCCTCAGCAGAATGAGCTAGTCAGTGGGTTTTATTGGAACTTATTAGGGGCACCAATCTGCTGAACTAGGTATTTTAAGAGGTAGGTTGCACTGACCGTTGATCGCAGTGCCTGGGGTTGAACAAATCCCTTACTCTAGAATATAGTCTATGTATAGCAACACCCATGCAGACAAATATCCTTCTATAGGAATATCCACCTAGAGAAAAACATATCTATAGGTACATCCAGCTAGAAGGACATCCATAGAGAGGAATAACTATATAGAGAAATATAAATCTTGAGGAACATTAATCTAGAGAAACATTCATCTAGAGAAATATCCATCTAGAGGAACATCCTTTTAGAGAAACATTCATCTAGAGGAATATGTAAAGCAACATCTATCTACAGCAACACCATGTAGACAAATATCCATCTCGAGAAACATTCATATAGAGAAACACCCATTCTTTTAATAGAAATTTTTCTCTGATACCCCTCTAGTCTTGAAATAAGGATTCCGATAAGATCCCTGCCGTCAAATTCCTATAAGAGTTGTTGTTAAATACTTAATTATCCAACCAATTTGTCCAAATGGATATTATTTGGTAATTAGATTAATTAAATCCGTTGAAAGTTGTAGAGTGTTTTAATTGACAAGTTCGTTACAAATTTTATGTTGTAACTCAATCATTGAAAAGGTGGTATCTATAGTTTATAAAACGAATATTTCTTTCAATTAGTGTTATTTTGGTTATTTCTATGAACAGATTGTTTTTATTTCCTCATTTTACTGTAAAAATTACTTTTCGTGTTTGTACTTGACAAAGGAAATACATGGTGTAACAATTGTATTGTTGATTGGCAATAAAATATGAAATTACCCAAGCTTGAAAACAACCACGGTCATGTATTTTAAACTAAAAAAAGGACAAGAAGTGCAATTGTGTCGAGAGTACAAACGCATTTCTATAGTTATTACATTGAAATTGTAGATGGACTTCAATAACTATGTTGATCTATTTTAAATTATAATACATTATCAATATATTTAAATTTAATAACAGTTCCACAAAGTTTTGCAACACCGTGTCTTTAATCGATATAAGCATTATTAACGACTTATAAGTTTAATCGATATAAGCATTATTTTATGTATAATAATAATGATATATGCGTTATTTATGGAGCCAAATAATAAGTGCGCTGATAATATTAGCTTACATAAATATATTTTAAACTATATGACGAACAAAATTAACATACACATGTTTAAGTTCGTTAATGACCGCATGATTTCATATTCGCAAACACCAAAAATTAATTAACTCGGTATTACAGACATTTTATATTTTAATTGTGTAAATACACATTAAATAACCTAAAACGTCTTAAACATTGTTCATACAAGTGCAATAATCACGTGGAAATATTTTTAAAAATCCGTATAAAAATTCGTTTAAGGATTTCAAACGTACTGTAGAGAATAAAACATAGCTTACAAACGTGTACATGGTTACGTATGACCACCATTTTAAACCGGTTCAACAAAACTTATTGGGTAACGAAATGTATTTTACGAGAAGTTTGCCTACAATTGAGAATGATAGCGTACTGTCATACACGTTACAAGGCACCATAAAATGTGTTTTAGAGGTGTTGATTGGTCATTTAATTGTCTGGGGCCGCCTCGGTGGCCTAGTGGATAGCGTACTAGGCTTTCACCCCGAGGACCTGGGTTCGACTCCCGACAAGGGCTTGGCATTTTCATACGCTACAAATCATCCCATCGTCTGCATTAGCCCAAGTGTGCACAATAGTCGGACGTTAAACACACAAAAAAAAAAATTAATTGTCTGGATTTGGATTTTACCGCAATGACAGCTCCATTAGCTTATTTTCCAAATGAGCTACAGTTCATATGACCGACAGTTACTTGGGAGAAAATATTAAAATATAATTTGGTCGAATGAACTTTTTTGGTAGTTTGATATTTTGGTCACATGAACTCTTCCAGAGTTGAAAATTGTCTCGCTGACGTGATAGAAACGAATTTCCAAAGTATTTTGCATTATTTCGCCAGTTTTAGTCTCACGACGTCATTTAACGGTTTTGTTTTGACAAAATATTGCCTGAAAGTGTTTCCTTCAGCTACGTGTAAATCTTTGAATCATTTTTAGCTAGATTTTAAAATCTAATCAGCTAATTTTTTAAGAACGTGTATTATACATTTCAAAAAATTATCCTTCTTGTGATTAACTTTCACATGGACACACACACACACACACACACACACATATATATATATATATATATATATATATATATATATATATATATATATATATATATATATATAGCCTATATAAAACTGTCTCCCTGACTTGATGTAAGTAAATGTCCAAAATTATTTTCTTTATCTTAGCATTTTTGAAATTCTGTTTCCACCACTATAACCAGCATTAAAATCTAAAATTCTTAAAATTCCAAAAGGATATTTAAAAAATATGTATTTATTTATTTTTATATTAAGGCGAAAAGCACATTAAGGCTATTATCGCCTCCCTAAGTGTAAGTGTGAATGTAAAGTGTTAAAGTCGTAAGTGTAGTGTTGTAAGTGTAAGTGTGTGTTAGACTCGGGTACCGAGAGGGACGTCTAAACCCTCTCAATAGATGCAGCTAGTCTGTAACCCCCTGCGAGGATTAAAAAAATAAAATGGCAATATATGCAGTTATTGACAATTTACACTCACACTTATACTTAGGGAGGCGATAATAGCCTTAATGTGCTTTTCGCCTTAAAATAACAAAAAATAAATAAATAAATAATTTTTGATTATTCTTTGGAATTTTAAGAATTTCAGATTTTAATGCTGATTATGGTGGTGAAATCACAATTTCAAAAATGCTAAGGCAAAGAAAATAATTTTGTAAATTTGCTTCCATCACGTTAGGAAGTCAGTTTTAACTCTGATTACCGTGGTAGAATCAGATTTTCAATAAATGTTTTGGAAAAAGTTTTGAAAATCACTAATATGACAGTTCGTTTCTGCAGGATTGCAGAAATACAAAAGTAATTTTCTATCAGCAGATTGATTTTATATAGAGTAGTAAATAATAAATATATGATTTATTTATTGAATATACAACTGTAAGGTTTTTCTTTTCGTACATACTCTATATTTATTAAATGTATTTGTTTATTGTAGTAAAAATTATTCGAAGTACATTTCATAAACAAAGTATAGCTAAATTATTCAGTTTTAATTTAATCTGTGACCAATTTCTTCTTGATCTAAGATCAAATAATTGATTCTGTGTTTTGTTTCGTATATGATTTTATTATTCAATGATATATATATATATTTAAAATAATACTAAACGTAATTACAAATATGTCTAATCTAACATTTAATACAAAAAAAAACCTTTAGTTAAATTTTACCTAAAAATTTATATTGAAAAAAACCTAACCTAAAATTAAATATTTTTTAAAAAACAATTTCCTAAAACTTATCTTTAAATGTAAATGTTTGCTTGTTATGATAATCATTTTTCTAACTTTATTTAATTAAATGTTGCCTAAATTGTAAATTATTTCTTTAATTAAGGAAAAAAAGGATAGTTTTAGTCACAAATAATCGATTTTTTAAAAGCACTTTTTTTTAAATATATATATATATATATATATATATATATATATATATATATATATATATATACACAGGTTTAATATCAGTGTTATAAGCACCAACACAAAATTGAAATCAGTATTGTAACCTGGAGTAAATATAGACGTAATAAATATTTGAAGATTGTTCGTTTTGTATCAAATATATTCCAAAATAAATAAATTTTCTTATATTTGATCGAAGTTGCTTTTGAAGTTGGAGTGTATGATTTTTCCAAGACATTTTACAATTTATATGAACACTCCGAAAAAATATATATATTCTATTTTATTGGTCCAAGAATTAAAATTAAGAACATCAGTAATGTTATTATAAGTTACGTGATTTTTAAAAAAGTTGCCTATATTATTGAAATTAATCATTAAATTTCTGACAAATTTATTATCGTTTACTATCCCTGAACCATTCGCCAAGTTTTAACATTTCTTATGTATTTTGTTATTATTACTACTTAATGGACGAATATTAAAGTTATAATTATGTTTTAATCAAAGATTTACCACTTTTTTGTATATAGAGCAATACACAACTTCTCGAGAGTGTAGACTAATTTGCTTTTTCAAGTGCCTTACTAAACACTGGTTAGGCCTAAGTTTAAACAGTAAAACTGAGTACAATAACCAAACACTCAAACCTGACACTCCAAGCGGTCAAATTAAAAACTAAAATTTACATGTGATGATCATAAACACAAATCACAAAAACGAAAAATGGAAAGAAAATAGTTGTAAAATACCGTAAAATCTAAACGTATGGAGCAAACAGATCTGTCCGAGAACAGATAACTGGGAATCTGCACTATTTGTGTTTACAAAGCAATTACTTAGGCGGTCAGCTATTACTAGTTGTTCTCTTCCTCTAAGGAAGTTTTCAAACTAATTTAGAACTCTACCACGTATTCCCGCAATTTCAAGTTTCTCAAATGTACTATAAAATCTACGCTATGTATTAAATAATAATAAAGGCAAACAGCTGTCTCGCTGACGTGATGTAGGCAAATTTCTGTCCATTTCTGTCGTATATTGCAATTGTGCAACAAGAACAGTAATATAACTGAACCAGTACAAGCAAACAATAAATACAGATTATACATTTTTTCTTTTCACTTTTTAAACGGCTGATACATTTTTTAAATTAAATATTGATTTAATTTAAATATTATTATTTATTAATATTAAATAATATTAATATTATTTAATATATTATGTTTCTAACTTAAAGTAAAACTACAAAAACAGAAACATTGAAAAATATAATTTTAAAAACTCTGTTTAAATTTGTTAATTTACGATATTCTGCCTCACGCTGAAACATGACGAAGGGAAATAAAAGATATATTAACAAGAACCTATTTTACTTAATACAAACACAGTATTGTAAACGGCAGAATTAAACAGAAGTTTGTTTACAACTTGTAATAAATATTTAAAGTATGTCAGGGAATATATTTTATTTTAACCATATTGTTTGTTTTTGCGTCATTTTTTAATTTTTTTGATTTCAATGATTAGCAATTTTAAATTTCAAAACATGTTTTGTCGTTAAAACTATTTTTTATTAAATTTGAGAATATTAAGTAAGTAAATGATACATTACACAAACGTTTTTGCTTTGTATTATTTCTTCGAAAAGTCCGAACCAATTACTCAAAACGTTTTTGAACAGTTGAAAAATTGTATTCAGTTATAACGGAGCATAATTTATAACGGTGTTCAAAATGTTTAGTAAAATAAATTTATGAATCGAGAGTACACCGGGGAAAACAAACATATATATATATATATATATGTGAATGTTCATTTTTGTTTAGTTTTTACAATCACCGATTACATTTTAGTAGAATTTGATTAAAATTGTTATAACCAATTTTGAAAAAATCTGATTTGTCGATGGAACGTTTTATTTAATAAAAGCTTTTAAAGGGTTCTTAATTTTTAAAAAATGCTCTGAGTAATTAACACAAACCCTGTCACGAAATAACTTTTCTCAAAATCCGTTAACCAATACATTGTCCAGAAAAGAATGCACGTATAAAAACAGGAACACGGAAATAATTATCGGATATCAAAATAAAAAAAACTTTGTTGGTTTCATAGATTCTAAAAAACGGATAGATCTACCAAAAGAAAGTAGAGATAAAAAAGTTAGATTTTAATAAAAATAAATTCTTTTCATAAAAATGAATATTTATCTTAATGACAAGGAAAGATCACAGTAATCCTTAAGGGCGTTTGATTACCTGTTCGGAATGAATTGATGGAAACGATTTATACAAAACGAGTCAGCGAAATTTTGCAGAATTCACGTGGGACTTCCTTCTTCCCTTCATCAGATTTACGTTAATTTTTGTTCAATTTTGAAACAGTAGTGTAGCATAATGTTTTTTTGAAACACATTCTTAATCCGTGCATTTTACAATCTGTAAGTTAAGCAGACTAATTAAATAGACCTTCAAAAATAATACAAATTAGCTTCCACATTCAAAAAACTAATTAACTGGTACTAAAGTAATAAAGTGCCCTTTGGCTTTTAGCCACCAGCGCACTGTCTCCAGCTATTTAATTTTATATTGTACAATTGTATATTTGTATATAATTTTATATTGTTGTTAAATAAAACACAGTTACTTGCAATATTCACTTAGACGTTTGCATATCTAATACATAGGTATTTCATTATTTAGGGCAATAAATATATCCTAGGCTGGAGTAGTGTTATGAAACTAATAGTTGTGGTGTTTCATAACCCCTTTCATATGAAAATGTGGTTAAAAATTTTTCAGTTTCAAATGAAACAGCGTTTTATCTTGATAGAGCAGGTAAGAAAAAACAACAATGAAAATGTAGCCTATTGAAAACACTATAACAAAAACATTTAGCCTAACTATATCTAACAAGACTACTTTATTTAGCCTATACTAAAGTCCTTTGGTTCTTGGTGAAAATAACACATTTGTGTACTTCCATAACTACTTTATGAGTCTTGCCAACCACGGTTTCACTCGTTAAAGCATTGTCAATACCACTAATAGTAAAATATAACGTGAACTGTATATTTTAATTCTGACTTTACGTAAAGTGAACGTTTCGATATAATCTTTCTGAGTTATTAATAAAATAAATTTCAAATTAACAAGAAAACAATTAACTTTGTAATGAGAACTATATGTTTTTGTACAATTTTAAACTTTAGACATGAATTAATAATAAACTTTGGTAAATTAAAATTTAAAATATTAGATTTAAAAATAGTATACCTTTGAAAATTTTGAATATATAAATAATATTTGTGGATATAACTTTAAATGTAAATACATATGAAATGTCAAATCGGTATCCGTTATTTAAAGACTAATCACAGCAAATAGAGACTAAATAAAAAAACTATATAACTCATTGTTTGAATATAAATTTTGTAAATAAATTAATAAAAGAAAAAATATTACTTATATTATTTTAATTGTTATTATATTACGTTTGCTTTGATTATATTAAATTATAAAGGTAAAACCAATTTTAAAATGTTTAAAAATGTTGAAAATGTTGTAATAATAAAATTACAAATTATTTGAAAGAATTGGATACATAAAAATTTGCAATCCGTACAAAATTCAAAATATCATATTTGTAACTGCAATCAATTCATAAAAATCGAAAAAAATTGATTGTATCTCTTTTTGAATTCTTTTAAGGGTTGAAAATGGAGAAGTATAACACTTTGAAGTCATATTGACTTCCACTATCAGTTAAGTCTGTTAGACTTCATGCTCGGAAACTGTTTATTTGTCAATGAGTACACAAGCTGTTCAGATGTTGGTTGAATAAAATATATGTAAAGTGTAATAATTTTCTGATAGCCGTCAAACAGTTAGTGATATTTTGCTGGCAGCATGAAAACAAAGGTAGATTCTACAATCACGTAATGGCTATATTAAATGAATAATAAATCTAACCAAATTATTCTTATAATGAATGTTTTTAATTTAGTTGGTACACTTTAGGCCTACACAATCACATTTATACACTTATCGATATCAAACTGCGTTCTGTGCACATCACATATTCATGAAAACAACTCTGAATGTAAATTGAAGTGATTTCTATAAAAGCATTTCAAGATTTGAACGATATTTGCGTATCCTTAGTATTAGTTTTCTACTACAGTATACATATTTATACTAGACTGTATAAGTAATAGGTTGTAATATAGACGAAACTTTACTTATATAGAAACTATATACTTACAATATACAATACATTAAAGATAATAGAAAAGTTAAATTAAAATTACATCGATTTTGATTAGTGAGAATAAACAATTTGCAGCCTCAATTTGAGGATTTTAATTAAAAAATTAGGTACAGTTATTCTAACAACAAAGTATATACTTTTTTACTTTAAATTAAAAATTATAATTTACTTATAATTAACAACAGTCAAAAAAGGCTCGTAAGGTTTTCCGCCATTTTAACCGATAACCGTAATATTTTCGAAAAGTGTTACGGACCAACTTTATTGAAAATTTCATGCTCTTTCTCTATGAAGTGGTCAAAATTATGTTAGGTTATGCCATTTAGTCAGTATTAGAGGAAATAAGCAGCAAATACACTTTCGATTGAATCAGAGCCCGCCATCTTGAAATACAAGAGAATGAGAAAAAATCTTGCACATAAACCTTTCAGGCTTTATAAAAAATAGCAGACATTCTTACCAAATTTCAAAAAAATCGGCCAATGCGTTTAATTAAAATTCTGTACACTCGCCAGAGGCCGCTATCTTGAAACGGAAGTAAATAGGAAAAATGTTACATATACGTCATTTGGGCTTCATAACAAATTTTAAAACAATCGGTTAGTGCATTTGACCAATAGTGCGTACAATCGTCATTGCAAATCAGAGGCCGCCATCTTGAAACGGAAGTAAATCGGTAAAGATCTTACACATTCATCGTACGGGTTTTGGGCAATATAATTTTATACCAAATTTCAAAACATTCAATTATTGGCTAAAATTGCGCACACTCGTCATTGTAAATCAAAGGCCGCCATATTGAAATGGAAGTGAATGAGAAAAATCTTACAAATACGTTCTTCAGACTTTATATATACCTCCATACCAAATTTTAAAACAGTCAATGCAAAAGTCAATTGTGAAAGTTTTTTTATTAGCCTAATACTTTCTAACATGTGACTTTTCTAACAAAGGTTTATGTAATTCTTAAAATAAAAAATAAGCCTGTCATACGATATTTTAAAAAATTCTACTTCTACACCTCTGTTTAAGAAGTTGGTAACCCTGACATTACAGCAATGTATATTTTATAGTGTGCTTTATACAGTGTCTCTCTACACTTGGAGGCCTAGTTGATAACGTATTGGGCTTTCACCCCGAGGACACGGGTTCGATTCCGGCCAGGGCTTGGCATTTTCATACGCTATAAGTCATCCCATCGTCTGTATCAGCCCAAGTGTGCACAATAGTCGGACGTTAAACACACAAAAAAAAAAAAAATCTACACTTGGAATTAATTCAATGAGTGTTTAATGTCAAGGAAACGTTTCTTGTAATAATATGTCGGAATGCCCATCATTTTGTTTTTCTTACTAAATTATTTATATCTTTAAAATTCTTGAACCGATTGAGTTAAAATTGTACATTATGCTTATCAATGTATTAATACTCCGTTTGAAAATTGTGATAGTTTTAAACTTGTCAATGTAATTAATAAAAACTCAAAATTTTATAAAAACATACAATGAATTTTATAGCTCGTTTAATTATCTGTTAAGATGTATAACTATAAAAAATTTAAACAGTTTTAATAAGTGGGTATTGCTGAGAGTTGTATATCAATGATCATAACGGTACAGTATAACCTATACCTACCAGCATTGTAATGGATGATATTTACGATAGTTTCAATCACTACACTATTCTGAATAGAAAAAACAAACTACAAAAATATATTCTTAAAATTTTCAACTTGTAAATATTTACTGGTTTTAAGTTATTTTAATTTCATTACATAGCTGCCATATTAAAACTGATGATTGTAAAAAAATTTATTAATCTTTCGAAAATATCTTTTACATTTATAAATATAGTGTAAAATTTCAGCTCAACAAGTTCATTCGTTTTAGATATATATTATTTAGGAAGAAAAACATTGTGGGGAGTTGATAAAATATTAGTTTCCAGGCTCACGTTTGTAGGAAGGCTTGTCTTTATTTTGAATCATATAATCACCTCTTGAATTACACCTCTCTCTGCGCATTAAAGAAACACCTGTATATAAACGACATTACACTGATCAATTAATCCTTTAAATGTAGGAAGGCTTGTCTTTATTTTGAATCATATAATCACCTCTTGAATTACACCTCTCTCTGCGCATTAAAGAAACACCTGTATATAAACGACATTACACTGATCAATTAATCCTGTAAATGTAGGAAGGCTTGTCTCTATTTTGAATCATATAATCACCTCTTGAATTACACCTCTCTCTGCTCATTAAAGAAACACCTGTATATAAACGACATTACACTGATCAATTAATCCTTTAAATGTAGGAAGGCTTGTCTTTATTTTGAATCATATAATCACCTCTTGAATTACACCTCTCTCTGCTCATTAAAGAAACACCTGTATATAAACGACATTACACTGATCAATTAATCCTTTAAATGTAGGAAGGCTTGTGTTTATTTTGAATCATATAATCACCTCTTGAATTACACCTCTCTCTGCGCATTAAAGAAACATCTGTATATAAACGACATTACACTGATTAATTAATCCTTTAAATGTAGGAAGGCTTGTGTTTATTTTGAATCATATAATCACCTCTTGAATTACACCTCTCTCTCTGCGCATTAAAGAAACACCTGTATATAAACGACATTACACTGTTCAATTAATCCTTTAAATGTAGGAAGGCTTGTCTTTATTTTGAATCATATAATGACCTCTTGAATTACACCTCTCTCTGCTCATTAAAGAAACACCTGTATATAAACGACATTACACTGATCAATTAATCACTTAAATGTAGGAAGGCTTGTCTTTATTTTGAATTATATAATCACCTCTTGAATTACACCTCTCTCTGCGCATTAAAGAAACACCTTAAACGACATTACACTGATCAATTAATCATTTAAATGTAGGAAGGCTTGTCTTTATTTTGAATCATATAATCACCTCTTGAATTACACCTCTCTCTCTCTCTCTCTCTGCGCATTAAAGAAACACCTGTATATAAACGACATTACACTGATCAATTAATCATTTAAATGTAGGAAGGCTTGTCTTTATTTTGAATCATATAATCACCTCTTGAATTACACCTCTCTCTCTGCGCATTAAAGAAACACCTGTATATAAACGACATTACACTGATCAATTAATCCTTTAAATGTAAGAAGGCTTGTGTTTATTTTGAATCATATAATGACCTCTTGAATTACACCTCTCTCTGCTCATTAAAGAAACACCTGTATATAAACGACATTACACTGATCAATTAATCACTTAAATGTAGGAAGGCTTGTCTTTATTTTGAATTATATAATCACCTCTTGAATTACACCTCTCTCTGCGCATTAAAGAAACACCTTAAACGACATTACACTGATCAATTAATCATTTAAATGTAGGAAGGCTTGTCTTTATTTTGAATCATATAATCACCTCTTGAATTACACCTCTCTCTCTGCGCATTAAAGAAACACCTGTATATAAACGACATTACACTGATCAATTAATCCTTTAAATGTAAGAAGGCTTGTCTTTATTTTGAATCATATAATGACCTCTTGAATTACACCTCTCTCTGCTCATTAAAGAAACACCTGTATATGAACGACATTACACTGATCAATTAATCACTTAAATGTAGGAAGGCTTGTCTTTATTTTGAATTATATAATCACCTCTTGAATTACACCTCTCTCTGCGCATTAAAGAAACACCTTAAACGACATTACACTGACAATTAATCATTTAAATGTAGGAAGGCTTGTCTTTATTTTGAATCATATAATCACCTCTTGAATTACACCTCTCTCTCTGCGCATTAAAGAAACACCTGTATATAAACGACATTACACTGATCAATTAATCATTTAAATGTAGGAAGGCTTGTCTTTATTTTGAATCATATAATGACCTCTTGAATTACACCTCTCTCTCTCTGCGCATTAAAGAAAAACCCTGCATTACACTGGTTAATCCTTTAACCGATAAACTAATATGACAACTACACACAAAAGATAATTTAAGCTTCACTTACGTAAATATCGCCTTCAAATAGTATTTTGATGAGCTTTAAGCTACAAATTAATGAAAATGAGAGTTTTTAGGTTATTGATGTTCCTTAAGAGAATTTCTACCTTAAAAACATACTTCTTTAGATAATATGTTCACCTACTTTCGTAATTTTGTTGTAAGCTTTAACACTGTAAAGACAATAGTTTATTTTGCTTCTAATGTGTTATGTGTAGTTGTTTTGAAAAGTCACCTGTTTTTGTAGATTTTTATCTGTCCAATAACACGTGTTGTTGATCTTAGTGAGATATCATGCTGACAAAAAAATTATTACAAACAGAAAAAAACACGATGTTTGTTTTTCTTCAAAATTGCTGTTAAATTCAAATGATTGTTGATAAATAAAGAAGAAAAAACTAATTACTTTGAAACAGTATGCAATTATACGTAAATGCGATATAGAACCTATACGAAGTATGATTAAGGTTCCGGTTATTGAAAGTATTTAATAATCATATATTTACTATATTAAAATATACGATCATGAAACATATAGTCTTGGTGTTAATATTCGTATTTTATCACATTTAAAATGCTGTTATAATTATGTTATGAATCAAACACTATTGTATGACCTTGAGTTATGAAATCTTTTACGGATTTTTTGCGAATAGCAATCTCGTATAAACAGAAAATTAGATTTTATTGATTTGAATTAAATACAATCCAAATTCCTATCGCTAGAATGTTACAAAGACAAGTATAAATTACAACCGATCTTCTAGAAACCAAGATCGGTGTAAATTTCATTGTCTCGGGAAGTTTTCTTAAAAAAACTGATAAAAGGAAGAAGTTTAAACTGTCAGGTCAGGTGACCATCAATTGCGGAGCGGAGCGGACTATGCATTCAAAACCTAACCAATTGTTTCTAAGGTAAATGCGGCCACTGAAAGCGTAGCAGAGTCCAGTATGCCGCTTGACTCCGTTTAGCTCCGTTTCGTGTTCAATGGCCGCACTTGCATTAAAAACCTTGTTTAGGTTTTGAACCCGTAGTGCATTTGGTGACTATCCGGCTTCAACAGTATAATCTTTCCAATTAAAATTGACTTTTCTGAGACGTTTTTATGGTAAGATCTTTTATGATAAAGTGTCCAGAAAATTTTTAAAATGTTTTGTGCATTTTTTGTTGCCGATTTAACTAAAACGTGGAAAAACACTAGACGTTTGTTTACAAAGCTCTCAACTGTTTTACAACCAATATTTTCGTTCGTTTAATCAAAAATCGGTATAAATTATTTACAAATTAATTTGAAAGTGATCATGTCCAAATTTTAGTGTTTTCAGTTGCAATACTGATACCTTATCAGCGAAGCCAGAATGTACAACTTAAAACTCATCAAGACACGCCTATACACACAGCTAAATATTTTAAAATAGTAAGAGTGTAAATTCAACTATAATTTCTCACCAGTTTATTTTGTATTTTTCTGTTAGTATGAGTCGTATTTGTTATAAGTGGCAGTAATCACAAATATTTAACGAAGCACTTCACAGATCCGCGCTACCCCTCCCCACTTCCCACTAATCAGCCAATCCCCATTCATTCATGCATAAATTTCATCGCAGCATGAATATATTTTTTATTGAATTCCGCGACCCCGCTACAACGCACTATTGCTTGAGCCTCTGGGCGTTTCGATATCGGGGAAATTAACTCAAGTACTGCGGCAATCATGCGGCGAGGTACTTTGACAAGGAGGCTGACAGAATGTAACCACCACACTTAACATGCTGTCTGTTGGTGCAACTGTCACTGCAGTGTTGGTGCTCATCACCAAAACCTAAATAGTAAACTTAGAAAGAATTAAAATACATTTTTAAATGGACTAAAAGTATTTCTTAAACAATTACGTATCGATAAATCCAGTTGGAGAACCATCGACAAAGATGCAAGATCTTAATATTTGTTCAAATTTAAATATGTTCGAAAATGTAAATAATGTTCGAATAATGTTCGAAACTCAAGATGTAAATTTTCAAATTAAAGAGTCATTTAATTATTAGTCATTCAATTATCAAATTAAAGAGTCATATTTAACTAAAGAGACATTTAAATTTTCAAATTAAATGTCGTTACGGTGTCATTCAAGATTGCTTGACTGTATTAAGACGTTCACTACTACGTGCGTAGCTAGTGACGCACGCTGTAACTGTCTGTAAGGTGGGGTGTGTCACCTGTGACGCAAACTCGTCTTCAAAATAGGCAGTGTGTGCCACGAGTGATGCACTCCCTTTCTTACTTCATATGAGCTTATTTATAATAACGCCCGTGTTTGAAGCCTAGAATTGTGTTTAGGAACATTTTAAGGTATATTAGCCGGATTATTGATCTATTGTATTTGTTTTTTTTACCCTGGCTCACCTTATAGGTAAATTAAAAAAATAAATTTAAAATCGATAGAAATGTTAGAAGCATAATTTTAATTTTTAAACTTAATTTTAAATATAATAAAAGTAATATTATATTTTGGCCTACAGATTTTTTTATCCTGGTGATTTTTGTTGGTAAACTAAAATGAAACAAATAAATGAAATGAAATAACATCTAATTATTGATAATTATAACTCTAAGACATCACAGAAGAAATCATATAATTTATGGAGTCTTTTACTTGAAACTTTATGTGTGTAAGGACTCGCACATAACAGTGATGTGTGCTACAATAACAGTGTGCCACCAGTGACGCATTACGCCACTATTAAAGCAATGGCATACAAAAAGTCATCGTGTGCTACCAGTGACGCACGAACATAACCTAAAATATACAGAATAGAGTTTTTTCCCGGTTGAATATCACCTAAAATTGTTAGAATATGTGTATAACAATACAGACACATTCTAATAATTTTAAAGGGAAAAAATTACGTCTATAAATGAGATTTAATGTTAATTACCATAACATAAAATGTAATGACATGTAAAAACGGCCTTCGTTAAGATAAGTGAATTGAAAAACATTTCCATAATTATTAATACAAAACAAAACGTTCAAAGTGGTGGACATTTTGTTCATAGTTTGTTCAGCGCAATGTATTTATTGCTTCAGTCAAAACAGTTTTAAATTTAAACATTGCATTGCTGCTGTTAAATGATTTACATTTAAATTAGTTCTAAAACACAACGTACAAAGCTATTGTGTATCGAATTCAACGAACAAATGTCAATATATATTACATTAATTTCGTTAAATGTCATTACCAATAGAGGGCACTTAGTGACTATACCAACAATGTAATTGGTCGACGTACACAGAGTCGAGTGAATTTAATCTACTAATTAAATGTTGCAAAATAACGTATAACAATAATACTATTAAAAACGTTTTTAAAATGTAACTTCGTATTCATTGTTCACTTCAAAAAAATACTTCACATTCATTGTTTAAAATTTGTAAAAGAAATTAATACATATTAAGTTGGTTTTTTTAATAACAACGTATTCTATTAGTGTTTCAATAAATTGTTAATAACAGTTACAATTTGAAGTTAGTAATAAAGTTCTACACAAAACTGTGCTTTCGTTTATGAACCTAAAGAAATGAAATTACAGATTGAATGATAGACGTAGCAAATGTTCTAAGCCAGAATAGAATAGTGGCGAGAAATTGCTTATAGATTGTCTCGGTATTGCAATTAAACTGATGGAGAAAAGAAAATGTAATCATATTCTTTGTCTATTATCAAGTACGCTCTCTAACATTTAACTTTAGTACGAAATGTAATGTGCTGAAATTGAAGTAAATTTTTACACTAAATCGTTGGTACATGTTTTGTTAGAATATATGTTTAATGCTTATTGTTACAAAAATTTTCAAGGTGCCAAATTGGACTTACAATTGCTTAACCATTATTAAACACAAATTTTTATTAATTTACAAATTTTGAGAGCCTGAAAATAAAACATCGACTAAAATAATAGACCTACTATTGTATTTTTGAGAGTTTCAGAAAAATGTACACAGGCTTTTCAGTAGGACTAGCAAATGCCTCCTATATTAAATAAATCCCTTAAGCACAGGACATAGCAATTCGTCTTTTTTAATATGAGCTATTCGCTACGGTCTAAATTAAATATCACAAGAAAGTAAAATGTAAAGTGCGAGGAGACAAAGCCATTTCCTTGTATATGCAGCAAATAAAGTCCTTGAGTTTAGAATACAGCAATAAGATGCGTGTTTTATGAAAGTGTTTAAATATTAAAAGCATGGACTTTCACCTTTACCTCTACAGCAAAGTACGACGTACATCTCTGCGTCATACATTAAATATGTAAAGGTTCTGCAGGTCATATTTCAACACCCCTTTGCATATTTCGTGTTTTTGGTGAAACATTGTTCTTCAGATATGAAAATATTTTCGTAACTTGAAAAATCATTTGAAACACGAAACTGATTGAGTGCATTTTAAATGCATTTTAATGTAAAAATCATAGAAAGACGTAAATAGTGTATATCACAAAATAATTAATTACCATCGGTTCTCATATTATTATATTAATAAAAAAGTATGTATGTGGGCGCGCGCGTGCTATGTACAGTCAAATTTATGACATATACGACACACGCGCGCGCACGCATACACACACACACACACACACACACACACACACACACACACACACACACACATAAATCTGAAATTTTTAAATTCGGACATTTCGTAAAGGATTTTAAAACTTCCAAATTTTTTACGTTAAATATTTACGTAAAATATTACGTTATATAGCGATTTTTCTAAAATTATTTTAATTTAAAAACAAACACAGAACCATTGTAATTCGGCATCTCTTTCAAAAGTAGTAATTGTTTATGAAAAACATTTTGCTTTTATTTTAATTGTTTGCCCATATTTAGTAGACAATTGGGCAATTTTAAGTTTATAATATTTCCTGGTTATACTGTTAAATATAAGTCTTTAAATAACTTCTGGTGAAAATAAGAATACTTTGCCCCCAAATCCGTTGCTCCTTCTGATTCAATTTTGATATACTGTTTAAATTACATTTATTACAAATTCCATAAAATTATACACGACTCAAGTGTTTAAACCTATTTTGGTTTTCAATGCCTAAATATACAAGTACTTTAATCACAATTACTTACAAAATTTGTAAGTTTAATTACAAAAAAATGAGTAATTTCTTACAACTTAATCTTTAGAATACATGTTTGAGTATATTTCTCTTAGGACTATCGTATTAAAATCCATTGATGTCTTATAAAAAGCTCCATTATGTAGGTATTAAAAAAGATCATATATTAATCTTGTTTTATTTAATATTACTCGATTAATATTCAGTAGCTTTTATTCACATTTTTTTTATCCATAATTGTGCATTCAATTTAATTTTTTATATTTATCAAACCGTTTTCATTTTGAACGAGATTTACCTTTTTTGTGCTTTTTATTACGGAATCTTATCAGTATTTTACTGAAGGAAAACGTTTTTGAAACATTTTTATACAATTATAAATTTATGACGCACGAAAATATTCTAAATTTACAAAACGTACTTTTCCAGTATTGTATAAATTAACTGTGCGAATTTTAAATCGCATAGTTTTTTACATTTGTGGAGGGGCTTGTACTGTACACATTCTTTGTTTTCGGTGGTTTCTAAAAATAGATTTGGTGGGGTTTATGTGGATAATAGGATGACCACTAATATTTGACAGATTGTAGCCTCATGTGGATACTATCTTCGGTACTAATATTTGGCAGATTGTAGCCTCATGTGGATATTAGCTTGAGTACTAATATTTGACAGATTGTGGCCTCATGTGGATACTAAAGTGAGTGTTAATATTTGATAGATTGTAGCCTCATATGGATATTAGCTTGAGTACTAATATTTGACAGATTGTGGCCTCATGTGGATACTAAAGTGAGTGTTAATATTTGATAGATTGTAGCCTCATATGGATATTAGCTTGAGTACTAATATTTGACAGATTGTGGCCTCATGTGGATACTAAAGTGAGTGTTAATATTTGATAGATTGTAGCCTCATGTGGATATTAGCTTGAGTACTAATATTTGACAGATTGTGGCCTCATGTGGATACTAAAGTGAGTGTTAATATTTGATAGATTGTAGCCTCATGTGGATATTAGCTTGAGTACTAATATTTGACAGATTGTGGCCTCATGTGGATACTAAAGTGAGTCTTAATATTTGATAGATTGTAGCCTCATGTGGATATTAGCTTGAGTACTAATATTTGGCATATTTGACATCATATTTGCATCATGTGGATACTAGCTTGATTATTAATATTTGACAAATTTTGTGCTTTATGATGATTACTAATATTTCACAGATTGTGAGCCTTACGTGGTACTACGTACAAATACGTGGTACAATATTTGACAGATTGTTTATATCTTTACCGATATTAGAGAGATTGTTTCATTGAATATTATAAGTTATGTTTTCCTGAATATAATGGTGAAGAAATTTCTTAGAAGTGATTAGTTTTAAATCGAATTTTCTATTTTATTACGTAGAAATAAACGATTGAAATAAAAGATTGAAATGTTTTTTCCACTTCACAACAAAACGTTGGCTAATCAAATCTGAATTAGTTTTGTGCTAAATGTAGATTGTGTGATTCATTCATGCAGTTCAATGATTAAACATTTTATTTTAAATAGAACTATGATCACTATTGTTATCCCACACAATTAAAGCTTAAAAAATCGTTTTTTAACATTTTTGAGTTTCCTAAGACATATCTTTACCAGAAAATAACCAGAAAAACGTGCATTTTAAATTTCAAAAGTGTCAGATATCGCTGGTCACGTTAATATTATCTACAAGTAACATATTTTTTTTCTAAAAATGAAAATAATTTTAGTCAGTTATTTGTCCCTTTTTAAAAACGTATATAGAGTGAAATTTTGATTTCAGACATTCTCTTATTAATACCACCATTTAAGATGTACTTTTTTCTTTAGGCTAGGTTACGACCAAACAGAACTGTCAAACTTCGTCATTTTCAAATTCAACTTTGCCGCATTATACGAATTGTTAACACAGAAGGCGATTGCGCGAAAACATAAATTTCGTTTATACCTACCGATTATAAAATTATCCAACCGTCGTTTGTTTAACGAACCGAAAGATTTATTTTGCAACAATATTAGAGTGGTAATTTTAAAAAATTAATTTCCCATTTGCAAACAAACTTGATGCCATTGTGTCATGAGAGCTTCCATTATGAAATAGTAGATGGAGAAGGATACGTTGTCATGGTAACTAATTTACACAACAAAGCAACTTAGCAGTGCAATGGATTACCTGGAACTGGATATATTTGATTGTGCTCAGTGTAAACTGGTCGCATTGCAGCGGTAGATTGACAGTGTCCCATTTGTTTAAAATAAACTGAGTTATTTACTGAAAAATGTTTTACGTGTAGAAATAAAAACTTGAACTGAATGTCAAACAATAATAATAATATTGTTTTTATTATTATTGTTCTTCAAATATACAAAACGACTAAAATGTCACAGTTTTTTTTATATAAATTAAAATTCATTAAAGTGTTCTACTTTAAATTGACAGTAAAAAAATATTTTCCTAGAAATAACATTTGTTAATATTATTTTAGTTTTAGGGACTTGCAGTTATTTTCTTTATAAACGCCTCCCAACATTTTCCAGCATCCAGTCTACACTAACGTTAGCCCTCTCATCTCTAACTTGGCTTTCCTCTTCTGTCTCTTCAACGTTAGTGTCCTGCTTTTTGTTTCGGTTCTCTGCCATCCTTTGTGCATGGCTTTAATTGACTCGTTTGAAGATCTTCCACTTCTGCGTTTAAGGATGAAAGGCTACTTAAGCAAGGAATCATTAACCATTATACTTTGCTATGAGAGGGATTGAGATAATGAAAAAATACGCCACTTGACTCTTTTTAACTTAAGGTTTTAATAACTTAAATGTATATTTGTTTAAAGTATTAAAACTTTATCTATTAGGTAGCTCTATAATTGTTCTTTGCTTATTATTTTAAATCACTTATTTCTCTTATAATTCTTTATACTTAATTTTGACAAAAGTCCTACTTAAATACTAAAATCTTACTTTATAATTCCACAATCCTTTTTTGTCTTTTACTTCTACACACTTAATGACTTATGTTCGTTGAAACTATATTCTTAAGAAGAAACGATTTGGGTGAAATCTTTGGGTTGTTATTTGTAAATTTCATTACATAAAAGAAATTGGATAGACCTTAAAGAAAATGGATAGATGTAGATATATTCAATAGATCTTAAAGATTGTCTAGATCCTAAGGGAATTATTTTATTAATTGGAATTCAGTTTTTATTTATTTATTTATTGTTTTTAATTTGTAGAAATTGTATCATAGATTTGTTTTTTTTTTTAGTTATGATATTTTGCAAGTATATACTTCATGAATATCTAAATCTGTGAAAATATTTCTAATTAGTGTTGATAGACAGTTTGATACTTATTTATGAACAAACTTTTTAAAGTCAATGTTATTTATACAGTATTGAAGCTTTTATTGTTAGCGTTGGCGAGAACAGTCAATAGAAAAAAAGTCTGCCAAACGGAAATATGGAACGAATTTCGGTTTTCTATTCGAAACAGTACAAGCCTATTATATGAAAACGTTGTGTTGCTTTAGTTTCGGTATTTTCCTCAGTTGAAGAACACGTGCACGTTGTAACCGTTTATAATGCATTCGAAATTAATGTAAACGTTTATAATAATTGTTGTTAATATTGCTAGTTTTTAACAACATAACCTGAAAATAGCCTATCAGTTGTGCAATAATATCAGCTGATCGTTACCAATTAATAAACTACTTTTTTCTAATTTTGTTTTTTGTTACTTGGATTATTTTTACAAGTGAAATGTTTTTTGAAAATTAATTTTTTTACACTAATTTTTAATTACACTTTCTAAAAGTAAAATGGAAATAGAAGTACAAGTTTAATCCTGTGCAGAAATATAGTGGTCTGCAAAGTGTAAAAGTATGTTATACCTGTCGCTAGGAGAAAAATACATGTAACACATGTCCTGCAGGAAAGCAGTGTGCTGTTGCCAATTGTAAACAATGCGCAGCAGACCTCTGTCGCGGCAATATGACCGACATAATAACGACCACTTTGACAAGACCGCCTAATCCTAAAAAGTCCACAAATAGACATTTTTAGTAGTGGGTGGGCTAGTCGTATATATAGTAAATGTCGTTGACATTTACATATATGGTGTCTGGTAGTGTAACATTTCCTTCTTGAGAACAAGTGTTCTATGTTTAATTTAAAGGAAGAAATACTGATATTTTTCAAATGTCTATGATTGATTTTAAACTTCATATAAGATACATAGACCTTGTGATATCCATTTTTGAAAATCTTTGTGAGTTTTGAAATTATGAGGAACAAAATCCAATTCAAAAAATTCAATTCCAATTTATGGTGTAAAAACATTACAAAACTATTCTCACAATAAATTATTTACAAAAAATATCGATTTGGACATTATTGTTTTAATTTATTTTATTTTTACTTCATTTAAGTACAAAACTTATCTAGGTGGCACAGTTTTTTTTAAGTAATTCCAGTAAATGACACGGCTAAATACTCGCACATAATCTTGCGGTTAAAAGAACTGAAGCTTCTCTACACTATGTCCAAAGGTTTGGTCCTCTTGAGTCTCCGATCCCTCTCTGCTTCTGGGCATATCCTGCACAGCGATATTCAAGTATTGGTGAAGCCTGTGTTCGTGCTTCTCTGCTAGTCCTATTGCTTCATCCACTGCTTCAATTTTCATACTTCTGTGGTCGTTGTGGACATAAGAAGGAGCACCTCGCAGTATCTTCTTTGAAAGCTTCGAATTATTTTAATATTTTATTTCCTGGAGCACCCCAAAGTTGCAACCCATACATCTAGACTAGTTTTTAAAATTATTAGTCATCCTATAAGACAATGTGACTTGGACCCTAGAAGCTCTTCGTTTCTACATGTTACTTCCACCTTTACCCTGGTATCAAGCGTCATTCCTAAGTGTTTTGCATCCAATTCAAACGAAATCATTTGAGATTTCACAAATATGGGTATACTTGTCACTTTCTCGTTTTTAAAATTGGCATAGCTAGATTTGGACATTTCAGTTTAAATACTCCACTTTTTCTTCATACATTAATGCTATTTATTGATTTCTGAAGCTTAGTAGATGCATTTGTTTAGTGACTCCAACAGTATAATCTGCTAAAGTAGCTATTGTTGTTTCTGCATCTATGGTTATGTCTCTTCTGTATAATGGACACAGAAATGGCACAGAGCGAAATATTCTATAGATCAGGTGAGATTTTAAAATGTGACAAATTCATCTGCTTACCTTATAAAGCAGTCCTTCATGCCAGTCCTTATCAAAGATCAGAAAGACATCTAGGAAGACATTAGCACAAACGGGTTTACTTTCTAAAGCATCTTAAATGATACCTATTATTCTATGTAATTGGTCAGTGGCTGTCCTTGAAACCAAACTAATGGATAAGAATGAGCTGCCTTTTTTTATAATTGTCTTTAATTGTAGTTTTTCAAGCAGTTTTGAAATTATATGAAGAAGAGAAATTGAATGATACAATTTTCTATCAGTCAAATGTTTTCCTATTTTCGGAATCCACTGCCAAAATCTAATATCTTTGGCAACAAGTAAGTAAGAGAAAGGCATTGATTAGATGCAAGAGCCTTTATCAGGCTGTTCCTTGAGCACTCGTCCTGTGATTGGCCTGTAACCTAGAGATTTTTGACATTTTATATTACTTTTAAAAACATATTTTAGTTCTTTCACGGTTTTTGGTGACACCGGCCTTATATCATGTTATCACGTTCAATGTAATATCTTAATATAAACTTTGTCTTGGAAAAGCTTATAAATGGTTCTTAAATAATGCCGCCTTTTCTTAATCACGTTTTCTTGTCCACTTTTTATTGTCTGTTTGATGTTTGTTACTTGTACTACATGCGTTTTAAGGACTTTTGTAGCTTCCCATAAAGAGTAATCAGTGTATTCGTCTTGGACTTAACCCTTGAAGATATAAGCCTATAAATACATGACTTTTTGTTTCATGACTTTTAGCTTGTTACAAAGTCGATTTATCAACTTATCGATTTATCGATTTGTTCAACTTTTTATTTTGAAAAGAGCACTTTTTGTCGCTTTTTAAGTGTTTTTTTCACACCATCTGTCAAACTGATTTATTTTCTGCAAGTTGTTGTTCCATGCCGAATATTAGATGTTTTTAATAACCCAGTCAATTTCCTTTTCTAGCTGCTCGAAGTGTTAAGTTGCATTTATGATACTTGCAAGTTATTTATGAAAGCCTTCTCAGTCAGTTTTGATACTAGTTAATCCACGATGCCCCAACCCTCTCAGTTGATGCTACATTTACTGTGAGGAAGGCGAAGCACAATCAATGACACTTGCATACACAACAGGCGAGTAGTCAGGCGACAGATAGCAACGATCTATCTGATAAGTCCCTTAGCAACAAGAACGTAAATGACATCGAGTAAGTCAGATGGCATATATGTAGATTCTCCTGAAAAATAAAATTTGCAATTTAATCTCGTTGCTGCGTTTTGAAATTCTTTTCCTTTTGAAAAATTTAACTACAACCTCAAATGAGAACGCTTTAGGTTAAAATCACTGCTAAATAAATTTTTTTCCAAACCATTTGAACTAATCCATATTCAATTTGTAATTTATGTTTAAGAGGAGAATAAATAACAGACATTCACTGTTCTCAAAAACTCACGTACAGTAGTGACCTGCAGCATTTCAACTGGTTTTATTGTGTTTTTGTATTGTTAAATAGCACCTACTTACCAATATTAACTATTGACAAAGAACGAAAAAATTAGCAAAACCTCTACAGATTTCAGACGTACTTTGGTCATATAGTTCTCAAACATTTTTTATCAAAACAAATTCTCGATAATTAACAAAAATCCAATTCTCTCTTTTTTGGATTTAACTATTCTGACTAGTTCAAGTTCAATTTTCAACATGTAGGTATGATTAAATTTTTAAGACTTTATTTTAAGTTGGCTCGTCAGAATTTTATTACCACTTCAAAATATCTGAAAAATTACAGATTTATTTATTTGCCTACGTTTTGGCACAAAATATTAAAAAGTAAAAAAAGTATTTTGGTTCATTTTTCTTTTCAACTATTCTCATTGAAAATATCTGTTTTATATAAAGAAATAGCTTATTGACTGTTTTAGTGAAAATAATTTCTGTTTGTTAAAAATAATTTCTACTGAAATCAGATTCAATTGAATAAAACATTTATTAAACATTGCTTGTCCTACATTTCTCTATTACTGAACGCAGTATTTGTTGTAATTCCCATCTATAGGAGACAATGAATGAAATATCTTCAGTTACAGATTACAAACTCTATTCAAATGTGAAACAATACAGTTAACATTACATTACTTCGTGTTTGATGAAACATTTAAAACGATTTACTATTAGATAATCCGCATTATTCAAATACTTTTTAACTGAGAATCGTTTTGCGAGAAGGAATGAAATGGTGAAACCAATTGAGCATTATTTGAATAAATACTTATAGGTTGAAATAAAATGTTTTTACATTCACACTGTATGAATTATGAGCAAAGTATGGCAGTTGTAAAAAAATATTTTTGGTTTTTGTAGGTATCAGGATTTTTATTCCAAAAAATGTTTGTGTGCAAACATTGAACTTTGGTGTGTTTAGTTAGCAAACGTTAATCGTATATAATCTTGTTCTACAACTGTCTGTAAACTTTCTCAACAATTTTGTATAAGCCTACATTCACCTACACGCCTGCTCTACGACCTTCTGTAAGCCTGCCCTGTAAGTCTGTAAGTCTGCTTTGCAACTGAATTATTATTATTAATGTCAGTGCTGAACTATTATAATTATCTGTTAGCCTACTCTACAATTTTGTAAATGCTTGCCATACAATCATCAATAAATTTACTCTACAATCGAATCGCTGCTACTCTAAAATTGTTTATAAATTTGCATAAAATCATGTTTAAGCCTATGCTAGTTCGAGGCCTTCCGAACTACTCCCTGATACCTCGTTTTCACTAGTCTAACTGGCATAAAGTATGGACGTTAAGGAAAAAACGTCAATGCACATCGTAGATACTGAACTAGTCGAACTATTCTGATGAAATTTAGCATGTATGTTGTTTGCCCAAGTTTCGGAATTAGCTTTTAATTTATCAAAAACGTTTTGAAAGTCTTGTCGATCCAAAAAAATATTTAAAAAATTAATTTATCATAACAATTGATGATAATTGATCATGATAATTTATCATAACAATCATGCTCTACAATTGCCTATAATCCTGCTCTACAATTTTGTATAACCCTGCTCTATAGTAGTGGTGGGGCAGAAAACACCAAACTGTTACAAAAACTGTTTTTCTATAAACGACAAACAAACTGCTTTTTCAAACGCAAACAAGCAGTTTCAATTGGACTGGATCGTGATTTGTTAAATAAGGAACAGCTTGGGACTTCCCCACCACCCACGTTCTATTCGAACGTTGCCGCAAGCGCTATAACTGTTTTCCTGCTAACTGCTTTTCTTCAACCTGCTTTTATGCTTTTTCCCTTTATTTCAAAGTTGCTTATTGCTTGTTGCTTGTTGTGAAGAAAGAACTGTTTGGTCGTTGTCTTATCTCTATTTTGTTGCGAGTTGTTTGAAAGTTTTAAATGTAAAATTTGTTGTTCAAACATTTTTTAAACTGTAAAATCAGCCATAATTGTGTTTTATATTAGTTTTTCTCCGTAGTTTACTTTGGTTTAGAAATTTAAAAATATTTAGTGGACAATTTTGAACGTTTTAATTTACTTTTTTTTATTACTATGTTCTTATTACTATATTGTACTTATTAAGTTTACTTTTTTCAGTGTTGAAAAGTGAAAACCTACTTTCTCCCAAATAAAATATGACAGTAACATCTCACATTTTGTAAATACAAACCTAATTTTATTTAAACGTATTTTTTTATATTTATTATCAATCATCAATATTTTTTAATCAACTAAAAATATTCTAAATTGTTTGCATTTCTGTAAATAACAAAGAACTATTTAATTTTTAAGCAAAAAAGAGAATGCTTCTATTACAAATTCATTGCATTTTGTAAATATAAAATGGCTACATATATATTACGTTTTGAGAATGTAATTTAATTATTACTACACTTATAAGGATTATTTTTTTCTAAATGCTTTACACCCAAAAACAGTTAAGGACATGGTGGTAATGGGAATGAAAAAGTAGTCTTAGAAAACAGAACGTATGTGCTTTATGTTTTAGCTGCTAATACAACTTCGAGTTTCAGTTTTCTAAACCTGTTTTTTCCAACTGTTTTAAAAAGCAACTTTTTATCCTCAACAAACAGTTTGTTGACGTTTTGTAAAAATAGCAGAAACGCCCACCCCTACTCTATAGATGCTTATAAGCCTGCTGTACAATTGTATGTGGTAAGTGTTGTTTTTATTTGCTATTGATTTCAGTAATATCTTCTCAATATTTATGACTTAACTCGTATTATATTGTAGCTGATGAATAATTGTTTAAATATACTAAATACTAATTCTTGACTAACTTAACTAAACAAACTTATAGTTGAAACAACCCTAACACACTTAAATCAACTACTTTGTTTTCGTACTACAGTATGTTTTAGTAATTACAGTTACAGTGACATAACCTAACTTTTGAGATGAATGAAGGTTTTATTTCCGTACATTACTTCCACTAACCCTTTAAATCATCTACCCCTTGTAAATTATATACAATCTTGTAAATTAACAAACAGGTATTTAATTAAGAGGCAGGAGTCATATTAACAAACTGGGGGCATGAGTCATATTTACTGGAAAGTTTTTTGTTATAAGAAGTTCTATTAAAAGTTTGATTTGCCTTCATTTCTAAACACCCTGTATACCGTCTTAAAATAACGAACTAATTATCCTATAATTAGCTTAACATCATGCATATTATAACATCACTTCTCAGAACACGATAAAGTTACTGTATTAGACAAGTCGCTGTTCAAATATTGTGTTAAGCCTCCTCTCACATCCTCTCGCTAACAAATACAAGACTACGTTACTTGACTGCGCGTTACTTTATTAATTAAAGAGTTAATTTTATGTGAAACTCAAACTTGCTCCAAGCATATATTTTAATTTTTTGTTTTTCTTACTTAACTAACGTTGAAGATTTAGTACGCTTACTGAACAGGTTGTTTTTAAGCAAACAACTGTCAAAAAAATATTGAAAATTGGAAATATTTTCTTAATATAATCAGAAGGTAATAGTAAATACTGTAAAATCGTTATTATCTGTGATCACTGTTACTAAAATTGTAACAGTTATTATCATTGATACGAATATGTAAGCTTAATTAATAAAGGCCTAACAGGTACAACTAAGTAATTACTTTTACACAGGCCTATGTACAGATTGTTCCTCATTGTTTAACTGTACCAACAGTAGGCCTGTATCTAAAAAAGTAATATTAAGAAATTCTTTTTATATTCTTCTTCTTTTCTGCTAGGATTATTGTCACTATGTTCAGTATAATGATCTGCCTTCCCTAGCTTCGACAATTCTACTTTCGTTGACGCTTTTCGGAGAACCTCCATCAAAAACTATATCTATGTTAGTGAAAAGACTTAAATTTAGTTTTAGGAAGTTATATAAGACGATAGCCAACATATGGTTTAACAAACAATGTGTTATAAATAACGTGATTCCTTCATATGCAAGAATGAAGAATATAACAAATAGTTTTGCTGCAAAATACGCAATCCAAAAGGCGGAAAAAGATTGGATTAAGATGGAAATAAAAACATTATACAGTAAAAAGAGCAATGTTAATAATAAAATAATAAAATTACATCTAATATTAAATGAAATATTGTTAGGAGAAGTTGCAATGGAGATAATGGAGTGTATTAAGAACAAAATGAATAAAGAAGCTTATAGTAAATACGATAAGTTGAATAAAAAATTAGGAACACTAATAAATAATAAGAACACAATCAAAAGAAATAATTACGAACGGAAGGAATTTCATGAAAGAGCAGTGAATTTAGCAAAGGTAGATCTAAAGGAAGAAAAGGAAATTTTATTTTCAAAATGGTTAAAACATAACATAAAGAATAGTAATATCAAGAAAGATGTAGAGCAAAACATAGTGGACATAGAGAACGCAATTGCGTTAATACCTAACGAAGAACAGGATCACGCAAGACATTTGTGCAACAGAAATCTTGAATAAAACAAAGATTAAAAAACAAAAAAGATAAAAAAGAAGAAAGGGCAGCACAAGGCTTAGTAAGAAAGCCTTGTAATGATGTTATCGTTACAAAGGCGGATAAGGGGAAAGCGATAGTGTTGATAAATAAGGAAGATTACATACGGAAAACTGAAGAATTTATAACGAAGACAGAATGCAAAAACGGGGAAAAAATAAAACTAATAAATCAAAAGGAAATTAGAAAGGTAGTCCAAAATTCAAAACACTTAATCGAAGAAAAAGAGTATAGATATAGTTTTTGAAGATGGAGGTTCTCCGAAACGCGTCAACGAAAATAGAATTGACGATGCTAGGGAAGGCAGATCATTATACTGAATATAGTAATATTAAGAAAACTAAATGTTTACTTTCTCACTATGCACTGGCTCGGTGGTCGATTTGGCTAAAGCACTGGTGAGTCTACTGCGTTACTGAACTACGCACCTCAGGGTTCTCAGTTACAACAACGGGGAGGGATAGTTACAGTTCGGAAGGGCTTGAACTAAGAACCTTAAAGTGCTCAGTTCAGAGACGCAGCAGACTAGAGTACTTTGGCCACAACGACCACCCCCTAGACAAGACTTACAGAAGAAACATCTAAATAAAAAGTACTTTTATGACTCGGTAAACCTGAATAAAAATATCAGGAAAAATGTTTTTCACCATCGCTAAACTTTTTTTATACTTTACAAAGTTTTTTTCTTTTTTTCTTTTTTTATCGAGGGATTAGTATTAACGGTAAGAGAAAAGCAACGGGAGCAACTGCGGCTCGAACTAAGAGCCTTTAGTTGCACAGTTCAGTGATGCAGTAGACTCACCGGTGCTTTAGCCACATCGACCATCGACCACATATGCAGAGTCCCTGCATATTGAGAAAGTAAACATTTAATTTTCTTAATATTACTGTTACCTTTAACGCTAATCCCTCGTCTTCACTAGTCTAATTGGTATGGACGTTAAGAAAACAACTTCAATGTACATCGTAGACACTGAACTAGTCGAACGATTTTAATCAAATTAGTCATATATGTTCACCCGTGTTTCGGAATTAGCTTAATTTGTCAAAAACATGTTTTTTGAAAAGTCTTTATGATCCAAAAAAAAGTTAAAAAACTAAATTTATCATAATAATTGACTTTAATCATTTTGGTCAATTTTTTCTCAAATGGAGTCAAATACTCAATAAAAACTTATAGTTCGTTAAATCCCCGAAAAATCAAGTTCAGAAACTTCAAAAAAAGTAAAAATTTATTAATTTATCAATACCGTTTATCATAATTTTGATCAAATTGTTGTCAAGTATGAAGATCCATGCCGGGTAGCAAATTTGACACTGTAAAGAACTAAATCTGATTGCAATCGGAATTGTTTTGTTCATAAAAGATTTTTTTGTTTTGTTCTTTCATTTTTTTAAACTTTTTTACTCAGGCTTACTACCGAGTGATGATTTAACTTACATTGTCAAAGTTTGAGCAAAATCTTACAAACCGATTTAAAGAAATTAGACCGAATTGTCGGTTATTTTCCTCACCTTCCTATTTACAATATGTTTTTGAATATGTTTTTGTTTACAAAAGAACGCGAGTAATTTTGCATCGTGTATTTAAATGATGTAAATGAGAGTATTAAAAATAAATATGTCCAAACTTCCCATACAGTAAATAATTGTAATAGACTTTACCTACTAGTAAAAACGCACAGGAAAGAAACAAATTTCAGTTTTATTAAGTGAATAAATATTTACAATAAAATTCTCTCGTTAAACCTATTTGGACATATGGTTGTCAAATTTGAGGATGTACGAGGAAATCTAACAATTTGATAACACAACGAGAACAGAATTGACCTTCGAGAAATTACAAACAAGTGTTAGCAACGTAATTAAGCATCCTCGGTGGCCTAGTTGATAGCGTGCTGGGCTTTCACCCCGAGGACCCGGGTTCGATTCCCGGCCAGGGCTTGGCATTTTCATACGCTATAAATCATCCCATCGTCTGCATTAGCTCAAGTGTGCACAATAGTCGGACGTTAAACACACAACAACAACAAAAATAAATAAATAAACATAATTATAGCTTACATGCTGACATAAATTTATATTTTTTGTAAGATACAATCGAAACATTCGCTATGCTTTGAAAGAAGATTTCAAAATCATGTGTGGAAGCCCTTAAACTTCATATAAATTATCCACAATGCCATAAGCGAAGCCCTTTAAGGTTATCATAAAATGTAATTTATTGATTTAAAATTTTCATATATTTTATGTCTTTTGTATATATATATATATATATATATATATATATATATGTTTATATAATTAAATTTCTACATTATATAGAAATTATGTAGAAATTTAATTTCAATTTATTATAAGTTGTTAATATCACTTCAATGTTCAGCATACTATTTATTTCAACTTATTGTGCAAGATTTTAATATACACTGAAATGAACACAATAAAAAAAATATTTAATTTTTAAGATAAATTTAATAATTTTATGTTTATAGCGTTATATTTTCTACTCTATGCACAAAATTACAGTTTTTCTCAAAGGGAACGTCTGTCTCAGAACCTAAGGTGGCAGTTCCTAAATTAGTGTTCTAACTTGAGCAAAAAAATGGAAAACTTTCATCAACTCTTTATGAAGAGAAATGACATCATGCCCTACTTTCCTGATTCTCTGCTAGATGTTTAACTTTAATATTACAAATTTCGTTTCTCTAACTTTGAAATATTTCTGGAGTAATCGCGTACACTTTGCTACATTTATTGCCTTTGTGAAACTCACAATTTTTTGAATTAGGGTTTTCCAAGGAGAAAACGTTGCAGCTTATGTTTTGTAAAGGTAAATTTATATTTCACAGAAATCCTTTAATCATTGCTCGTATTTACAGGAAATAAATTCATTTTTACAGCTCCGTAACTTGGAGAATTTCCACAAGTAAAATGGGATATTGCAATCCGTTCTTTGCAGTTATATGAAGAGTTTTGATCAATACAAAACATTTTCAAATTTCGTTTATTAGTTAATATCCATTGGACAAAATGAGCTATTGGAGCGACCGTCATGGTAGCATACACACTCGGAACCTTGAAATGAACAAAGGATCCTAAACTCTATATCCCCTTTTTGAGGGCTCATTAAAATGTGTGTGTGTGTGTGTGTGTGTGTGTGTGTGTGTGTGTGTGTGTGTGTGTGTGTGTGTGTGTGTGTGTGTTTTGCGCTCGTAACTTTGGTCCGATTTGATTCAAACTTGGTACAAAAATCGATTATATCAATAGTTTAAAAAAGTTTGTTAACCAGCAAAATTCGTTCAGTAATTTTAAAATGGCGGCCTTTTCAAATCTTTAAAAATCCATACCTTTTTAGTCTTAAAATATTCTAAAAATCTGATTCCACCGTCGTAATCAGCGTTAAATTTTGTATAAAATTTTGCATTATCAAAATCCGTTGAAATTAAATTTTTTGACGGTAGTCAGGGTTCATTTTTTGTATTTGAAAATTTGAATGTTTAAAAGCCTAATACATGCATATTTTAATGCACAGTATAATGGTGAAATCTGGATTTCAAAAAGGGTAGGATAAAAAGTAATAACTTTGAAAATACATTTCCTTGACAAATACTTATTTTAACACTAATCTTCGTTATTGTTTTGCTTATAACATAAATAACATTCCTTGAAGTAATAATTTTAAATAATTAGAATATGTAGCAGTTTATCTGACGTCTTGGAAGCGAATTTTCAACAAAACAACATCACAAAACAAAACATTTTCGAAAACTAACATCACAAAACAAAACATTTTCAAAAACTAACATCACAAAACAAAACATTTTCAAAAACTAACATCACAAAACAAAGAGACCATTGTAACATTAGTGTTCAACCGATTTTGTTTGGTAACGAATACGTCCTAACCTAACCTAACCTAACCCCTTTAAGCGATGTTGATGTTTCCATCATGGGAAAAAATTGTGAATACTATAGTGCTAATATATAGGCTAAACAAATAATGCTCCAATTACTCATCGTCCAATCAAAATTTACTGAAAAATAAAACAAACTTTTTTCAACACATGCGATTACATAAGATAATATTTTTGGTTTTATTGAATCAATTCCCTTAAAGCTTCATAAGTAAGAAATGCAAGTTAGATGCGTTTCCGTTGTATTGTATTACTAAAATTTCAGTTTAAATAATTTACTTGCATTTAAAAAAATATAGACTTTTTTTAAATTACACGTGTGTGTGTGAAACTCGAGGAGTCAGTGACATAATATGTTTACAAATATCTTGTTTTGTTTAAATAAATAAATACGTGAACCTAGCTTAGATATTATTTACTACAGTTACAGTCAAAGATCAGTTGTTTTATATTAATTCGTAACGATCAGATGATTTCATTGAACAGCTGATAAGCTATAGTAACTTTTATATTAATTTCGAATATATTACAAACGATTACAAAGTGTAGGCCTACGTGTTAACCGTAGAAAGAAAAAGAAACAGATACAAATATAGGGACGAAATTCGATTTCTCGTTTGTTCCAAAATTCTGTTACATTCTTCCGTTTGTCTTTTTTTTTATTCACTCCTCTCGCCAAAGTTAACATTAAAAGCTTCAACAATACCATAAAATACATATAATCAACGATAATATCACTATTACATTGTTTTAATGTAATACAATTACGCAGATATGTATAAGTGTTTAATAAGAGTTGCGTTGCATTAATGGATGTAATTAGATCACGTTTATTGCCTCTACGTCAATAGCAAGCTGTGTTAATATTGCAGTACTCTGTAACTGACCTCAGGCATGGTTGACTGTCTCCGTTTAATTGAACTAATGTAATACTAAACTAGGAACCTGACATTGCCCTATCAATACGAATAAAATACGACACAATATCTTACCAGATCGTGCGCTCTTAGCAACCCATGAGTTCATGCAGAGATGGGAAAGAGGAATTATTGAAAGATTTACCGTTGCCATGGTTATGATTCTATTACTCATTCCGAAACTATTCAACTTAGTTTAGTAAAGTGTTTAGTGAGATAAAACTAATTATTTGATCTGACATTGGGGGTTAGTAAATGTTGAAAAAATATTATTCTTTTCGAGATTAAGAGCGAGCGGCCACCAAATGCGGAGCGGAGCAGCGCTGAGCTGAGCGGAATGAAAATAAACGGCAACCGGAAGCGGAGTTCAGTCAGTTTAAAGAACGCCTTTGTAATTTTTAAATCTAAATATTTAGGCCTACTGTAGTGGATTTTAGGGAACTACTGTGTTTAAAAACGGTAAAGAGAAACAATAAGGTTGTAGGGTTGGTCAACATGGGGTGGGGAAAACAGATCAACTTTAAAACCGAAAGAGACGGGGGCGAAGCTACGCGGAGCGGAGACCAGCGAAACCGCTTGAAAATACGTTTTTACACTAAAAATAATAGGTTATGTTTTGAATAGATGGTCCACTCCGCTCAGCGTAACTCTACTCTGCATTTGGTGGCCACCCTGCCTAAAGGCAATTACGTTTGCATTAGTCTAATAGTGGCTTCAATTATTAATAGAAAGACGATTAAAATTATGCGTACTTCAAGCAACCAGTCAATGATAAACTCTTCTGTTATTATGCTATAGAGCTTTTACCAACTAAAATAAAATTGTCAATCACATGCTAACAAAGCACGTACAGAAGACTCGTAATTACCGTGTTTCTTGAAATACAATATAAACTAGGAAGGAATACGTACTTGTATTTAATGCTTACAACGACTTACATGTCAAATATAAATTAACAAGAATGGATCAGCTGACTTAGTCGGTCTTTACTGTCGCGACGCAGACTAGACCGAGCCAATCACTTAGAATACATCGAGCTGACCGTATTGTTTGTAGAATACGATTTAAGTGATACATTTTGAAAGATATTTAATGTCCAAGCATAAAAACGACTTGAATTTACGTAAACTGAAAAAGATCGAGGGGCGTAAAATACTTTTCTAAATAGTTAAATTATTCAAAGCACGCTCAAGTTATGATTTTTTAAATACAAAATATGTAAAATATTTAAAAACCCTATGTTTTTATCAAAATTAGGGTTCTAATTATTGTAGGTTGTTTCAACATATCAGTATTTGAGGTAGTACATGAAAACTTCAAATTGTAGAGAGGTATGGTCAAGCTATGTGAAAACGACATTATATTTTCGGAATCAGTATCACTTCTAGTTTCTAACAATACTGCACACTAGATAATAAAAAAATATTTTTCCCTTGAGTTTTTACAATATAAATACCACCAATTATTTTTTTGTCGATAACCTTTTTTTTTGCTATTTCAATACAAAAATTTTACAATAATCAGTCGCATCGTTTACAGATATACAACAGCGAGAATTCATAGTCCATGATTTTGCCTACAGATACTAAAAATGAAACTTAGAGTTCAACATTTTAAAATATTTGCCAGTTAATCGCAGACATATGTTTGTACCTGCCACCACTTTTCACAGTAGAATGCCGGATTTTAAACAACGATTCCAACTAATCGATAATACTCTGGAAACCGGTTTGGGAAAACATTTGAAAGAAGTGCTACTACAAAACTGGTGATCAGAAAATTGTTTAAAAAAAAACAATAATCTTAAATAAAAATGAATCTCTTTTCCTCTGCTACAAATGGCAGATTTATAAAGAAGAATCCAGGAGCTTGGAGAAAGACTGGGTGATTCAGATATAATACTTGGATTCAAGGGTAAATTCTTTAGATAGGTGAGCCAGATAAAAGCGGTGAAATTGCTATACATATTATTTTCAACGTTAGGTCAAATTGTGGTATAAAAGTGTACCGTTGTTTAGGGCTGAGGCGAAATTCATTTGAAATGCTATGATGATTGTGAAATTTCTTCGTAGAAAATTAAAGGGAGCTAAAACGACTTTGAATACAGGCACTGGTATTATTGTGTCATATTTTCAAATATTACGTAGCCTAAATGAGCATCTCAAAATGTGAAAATACTCGTATTTTACAATAAAAGTGTGAAAAAGATCTTGACTGTCGTAAAAATTATATTTTTTTAGACAACACACTTTTATATTTCACAATTCTAATGAACGTTAAAATCTGAATAAATGTTGACTTCGATATTTTAGATTTCACTGGAAAAAAAACAAAAATGGTGCAGTAAGGCTTGGTTTTCAAATTATGTTAGGTAACGAATATAATTTAAAAACTACTAATTTGAAAATTAAAATTAAAACTACATTTTGATTTCAAAAAAGTGTAAATTAAAAGTTATGAATTTTAGTGAAGTAAAAGTTCACTATTGTGAATACAAATATGTTTGCTGTTTTATTGAATTATCTCTAACTGTTTTGTTTTCGATTTTTTTTATTTTGCTTCCATCACGTCAACAAAACAGCTGCGTGCTCCAATTATTTATAAAATTAACTTATCCATCTTTATGAGCCTTTAAATTAGCACAACTTTTGGACTTTAAAATTTTGGATCAGCATAAATTTGGAATCTAAAATAAAATTAGTTAAATTTTATTCACTGTAGAGCTCGAATTAAAACAACAGCTTTTCATTGTTGAAATGCTTTTTCTATCAAGCATTTCAATCTGCAAGGTTATCTCTGCAACCATGCAGTCAGCAGTATGATTAGAAAAACAAGACGAACGAATTGTTCACGATTTGAAATAAGAAGGCCTGTTTGGTTCTAAATCTTTTGAGAGTTTATGTTGTTGTATTCTTGTTATGAAATTTTCCGGCTGAAATGATCAACCCAAATCTAATTTAACCCTTGTTGAGCAATGGCGCGTACACAGCTTGAACAATTAGGTCACTGGGGAAACGTTGGAGTCAAAGGGTGGGAAATGATTAATGGCTCTAAGAAAATACAAATGTTTGCATGTAGACAATTTCATTAAATAACGTTTTTATTTAATTTTACGTAATTTTAAATTACGTTTATTGTTTTCAACTGATTTGATTTATATTGTCAAAGTCAAATATATTTTTGTAGTTAGCGGTATTTAAAGAACCTGCTAGAATCGGATAGATTATTTTATGAAAAATCATTTAGTAATTAACCTTACAAACGAAAAATAATATTTACGTACTTAAATGTACATAAAATAAAAGGCGCAAATACATTACACATTCGATTACACCCTTTAAAGTTCGGATTATCTGCATGATTTCTCAAAAACTGGATATTGTTCTAAAATGTTAGTTGAAAATGGAGACTGATAACTAACGTAATAAAAAAATCTGCAAAAACATTTTGTAGTTAAATAATTTCTTATTCAATAATTCCACCAAAAATTGTTTCGGAAGCTATCGACAATGAAACTGAATAATTGAACTATTTTTTTTAGAACAGGTTTATCAGATTTTGCTTAAATTTCGGTCATATATGAAAAATCATAAGTTTAACAAATGTTAAATAAGAGAATGTTTGTAAGTAAATCATGACAAAAAATTCTGTTATTGAACCAAAAATAAAATAAATGTATCATATTTTCTCTTCCTTTTTATTTTAACACGACAAATTAACATAGCTAGTTTTTAACAACATAACCTGAAACCCTTATCAGGTTATCAGCTGGTACCTATCAGCTCTTCAATGAAATCAGCTGATCCTTACCAATTAATATAAAACTGAAAGAGACAAGGGCGAATCTACGCGGAGTGGAAACAAGCGAAACCGCTTGAAAACACGTTTTTACATTAAAAACAATAGGTTATGTTTTGAATGCGTAGAACTCTGCTCTGCATTTGGTGGCCACTCTGCCTAAAGGCAATTACGTTTGCATCAGGCTAATAATGGCTTCAATTATTAATAGAAAGACGATTAAAAATATACGTACGTAAGACTTCAAGCAACCAGTAAATGAGAAAATCTTCTGTTATTATACAGTAATATAACAGAAACTCTTCTGTTATATTATGGCAGTAATTGGATCTTTTACTGCCAATATAAACTTCTTCGTAGTTTCCATAGTGCAGTGGTTATGACATGCGCATCGTACACGGTTCGATTCCGGATACAGGACATTTTTTTAATTTAATTTTAATGTGAGACTTTTGACTCTCAAAATATTAAAATATTGTATTTACACACACACACACACACACACACACACACACACACACACACATTATATATATATATATATATATATATATATATATATATATATAAATTTGTTCACTCGCATCAAGCAAAATCCAACATCACAACCAGCTCCAAAACACGAAACATGTTAAAAATAAAATAGTCGCAGCATGCAACTGTCTCGCTGAAGTTGTGAAAATTAACTTTCAAAAGTATTTCTTTTATCTTACTTTATTTTTGAAACTTTGATTTCACATCACAAACAATAGTAAAATCTGCGTATATTCGCGTTTTAAAATTGATTGAAAATACAATTAAATTTTCATTGGAAAATACAATTAAATTTTCATTGGAAAATACAATATGTTTTAATTGAAATTACAAAAATGAACCCTGACAGCCGTCAAATTGAACTTTGTTTATTTCAGCGATGTTTTGGAAATTGAAAAACGTTAACGCAGTTTTAACTCTAATCAGGACGTTGAAATCAGGCGTAGAAAAATATTGAAGAAATAAACTTATTAATTTTTAAAAGTCTGAAATGGATGTTATTTGAAACAGTTAAACGAATTTTACTAGTTAACGAACTTGTTAAAGCTGAACGAAATCGATTTTTATGCTCAGTTTGAATCAAAGTGAATTAAAATTGCGAACGTGAGCCGCTAACACATACATACGTACGTACCATAATATGCTTAACTCGTATAACGCGTTCCGCTTCACTAAACGTCGAGTGTTTTATTCAATCCTACGCAATTTTATGAACAACTGCACTCTACCAACATAGAGCATGTGCAATTTGTATTCATACAATTTCACTAATTAAGCGCAAAATGAAAGGAACTTTTACTGTTTATATAATAATATATATTGGCACATAAAATGTGCTACAAAAAACTTCCCTATATAATCAAGCGAAGTCCAATAAACCATTTTTTTAGAAAATATTAGGCTGTTTCCAATTTTTTTTAGGCCTAATTGAATATGAGCATGCATGCGTATTTTTTCCGCGCCAATTATTTACCTTTTGTATTTATATTGTGCATTGACATTATGATGCCGACGCTGCATTCCGTTTGTTTTGATCTAGGAACTAATCAAGCGTTTATAGAAAATAGTTGGCGTCTCATTTGACTTATTTTACAAGTGATTTGAAAGAGCAGCGAGTCTCTTGTTTGTCACGTTTACAAAGAACTGGAACAGAATTAAATTAGAGAGCGTCGCAAAGCGTCAAAACGTCAGACACGTGTTCACGCTCTGATAACGCAGAACTGTGACAAGTACGTTTGGATCTGTGACTTAGAAATCAATCTTTCAGGCGGCTTCTTCGGTATTTACTACTTTCAAACGGGAATTGTCTGTACGAAAAATTAAAAAAAAATATGTTTTAATATGTTTAGATATAATCGATAAAATTGTAAATTAAGTACAGGTACAAAATTGTAAGAATTTATAGAAAATGCAGCTGTTGCAAGTACTTTTTTAATAGGAAAATGAATAATATCGACTAGCATAATGTGTGGCAAAGCAATTTGCTGATTAATTGACAGTCTGCGACATCCATTATAATCAAATTATTTAATTTGCTTGGCGTGCGAGGATGCAGACAGTGCAGTCTAAAATATCAGCCGATACTCCTAATGAGGGCAAAGAGGGCTACGACAGTAACTTTAGTCTCGAACATACGGCTTAGACAAGACGCAGCAGAGGCCGATTTTTTTATATAGTTTAAAGTAGATGCACTGGTAAAAAGTATATTTTTTACCTTAAGTTGCACATGTGACTATTCATAGAAACTATAATTTTAATATGTCCTTACAGAGCGTAAAATTTTAACAAAATTAAAAATACTTATCATAAATTACTGATAAAAAATTTATATAAAAAATAAAAGTTTTGTTTAACATGTTACGTTGAAGTGCTTTTATCCTGCATAAAATATCTTTAAATTATTTCTTCTATTTAACTTCTTTAAGAACAGATTTGTGTCGTGTACTTTTTATCTCTTTTAATAACTAATGTAAAACTTGCACAAATTAGATACATAAAAAAACTTTTTTCTTCAAAAATATTATGCAATATAAATAAAATATAATTAATTATAACTGTCAAATTCAAAACAGTAAAAAATCATTGTAAAACTTTTTCTGAAATTGACTGAATTAAATTTTCATAAGCAACTAAAGAGAACGTATATATTTTCAAACCTTTCAGTTCAAAAGTTGTAGAGAAAAAAACAAAAAAACATGAAAATATGTTTTTTATTTCCTCAAAAAACAATATTTGATTTTTTTTACATTGATTTGAGTTATAAATAGTTCTGTAGTCTAAAAAAAACATTTGAGAAATTTATGATTAAATCGATTTCAACAATTTGGTTGAATTTATTTTGTATTTTGTCATTGGTAATTTTGCTTCATCAATTTCCTTAGAATTTAAAATTGGACTTGGTTAGCCAAACAATCAGTGGTTTAATTTTAAAGTAACAATAGGCCTACTTAACAATAAACATGATAAATAATTATTTATAACCCAAAAAATCTACGTGTTTAAGACAGAATATCTTTATAATTACAGAAGGTATAGTTTTTTAACTTTATCATTTTAAAATATTCTTATACTTGCTTTATACAAGTGATATTCCAGTCTGTGATGAGGCCATCGTTGCTACATTCGCGGAAGATACTGCTGTTATCTCAGAAGGAAATAGCATTGAGAAGTCTACTCGTAGTCTGCAGATAGCTGTCAATAAAATTTGTGACTGGACTAAATAATAGCGAATAAAGCCGAATGAGAAAAAATCTGTTCATGTTACTTTTATTAACAGAAAATTAAATTATCTTCCCGTGGTTATCAATCAACAAGTGATCCCACAATAATACAAAATACTTGGGCATGACACTGGACGCAAGAATGCGCTGGAAAGTACATGTCAAAAAGAAACGTAATGAACTGAATCTGAAACTAGGGAAAATGGCTTCTTGGGCAACATTCTGAGTTGTCAGTGCAAAATAAACTATTACTTTATAAACAAGTCCCAAAACCCACCTGGACATAAGGTGAGCAGTTTTGAGGCTGCACGAAAAGAAGCAATATTAAAATTATTCAAACTTTTCAAAAGAAAGTACTGAGAGGCATTGTTAATGCTTAATACTTAATACTTAATACTTGATACTTGATACGTGATACTTGATACTTGATACTTGATACTTGATACTTGATACTTGATACTTGATACTTGATACTTGATACTTGATACTTGATACTTGATACTTGATACTTGATACTTGATACTTGATACTTGATACTTTATACTTTATACTTAATAAAATCATCATGGTACATACGCAATGATGATCTTCAGAAGGATTTACAAATTGCTACAGTTCATGAAGAGGTTCGGCGATTTGCTAGGAAGCATGAAGTAAGACTGCATAAGCACCATAATATCGAGATGCTACAAGTTCTCGACAATTAGGTTCAAGTTTGGCGGTTGGACAGGATAAAACCGTTTGATTTGGACTAAGACAAGATTGATACAACTGTCACAAGATCAAGTGATTTTTGGATTTTGGAGTGCGTCATAGGATGTGTAACCAACTAACGCTTTGATTTCATAGATTTATTGATAGATGGACTAAGTTCAGTTTCAATTGTAATAAAATAAAAAAATAAAATATAACCGAGAATCACCAGACTAGTACCTAAAGTTAGTGTTCTAGAAATGTAATTATTTTTGGCTTAGTATAAATTTTGGTGTTTTAGACAATTATTATCAAAGAATTTTCAGATTTTTTTTATAACTCGGTTTTTTCCTACTAAACCGGAAAAATATTTTTTCTCTTGTTGTTGTCTTTTTGTAGAATTAACAATTTTCGAGAATTTAACAATTAAGATTACATTAAAATGACGGCCATTTTGATAATCCACACAAAATACACATTTGATTCTTCATAAATTGATCAAAACAGGGTAAAAATGTATACCAAATTTCAACTAAATTATAATGTACTTTAAAAATCACATATTTTCGACAGACGAAAGAAGTGTTTATGCAATAAGCAATGCATCTTTTTAATATTTCGAGTTAAACGATCAGCTCTCTTGGCAAGCTTCGTAGACAATGCCAATCAATTTTGAATAATCCTGTATCTCATATACATAACTCAAAAAATTAAAGTCCGTTTGAAACATTTTCTAAAGTTAATGATCCCTGCTTTGTTCGCTCCAATACCTCATTTTCCGAGAAAATTCTTTAGGTAAAATTTATTATCTACGTTATGAACAATATCTGAAAAATTAAAAGAAACATGATTTTAAAAAGTCTTTAAGAAATGAAAAATATAAGGCATGTACGAGAAGAGGAAACGGACTGTAAGTAATGGAAATTTATTAATGTATACAAAGTGTTTGTTACATTTTTATTACGATAATTTCAAAACATTTTTGTACTTGCACACTGTATGTTTTGCAGAACTCATACTCAAACTTTGTAATTTACAAAGTTCAATATTTCTCATTTCACTTTGCTCGTTTTACTCCCTAGCTGTACGATACGTTGAATATTTATGTAGAAAGTTTTGTGATAGGTTAACAATATTCTTACTTTGAGTTGACATACATATGAGTATAAATAATATATATATATATATATATATATATATATATATATATATATATATATATATATATATATATCATAACAAGAATAACATAATATTCGAAAAATTGATTTTGCGATTACTGGAATAGTTGTTCTTCTTTTGTGTGTGTGTGTGTGTGTGTAGCCTATGTGTGTGTGTGAGTTTTGGATGAAAATGACTGATTTTTATGTTCATTTTTTGATAAATTCAGTTTGACAGAAACAAAAATCATATTTATATTAATTCCAAACAAAAATTTGTATAAAATTTCTAAAAATACGTCCCTAAACAAAACTCATCGTCTGCAATCTCTCAAAAATGTCTGTGTTTAAACGGAACAGTTGCTATGAATATAATATCATAAAATATTATATTATATAATGTTATAAAAAAGATTTGTCTCAATTACAATGTTAAAAAATATTATAAATTGACGTTTTAAAAACGAGCTAAGCTTGTTTTAGTGCTGTAATCAGCTGTTTAGATATCGGCCAGAGGGAAATAGAAGCTCAACTGAATATAAATTCAACTCCAGTTCTATGTAAAAGCCTAAGGTGCAAAAAGCTGTCTAAAATCGACTCGTTCATCATCTAACAATTAGAAAAACATAATTAATAAAAGAAAATTATAACAAAAATGAAAATCTGAATAAAACGTTGTTTCATGACTAAAAAGTGCTTTTGAAGTCATTATAAAGAATAAACCTTTTCGGTTAGCTATTTGTATTGTACACATTCGAGTATCACGAAAACAAAACTACATATTTCAGGAAAACCTTAAATAAAACGTAATTTCTATACATAAAAAGTAAAAATGATTAAAATTGTATGCCGTTATAAATATAAACATATGTATAAATAATTATATGTACATTGCCAGCACTAAATTAGATTAATTAGGAAAAATAATAATTTATTAAAATGAAAAATAATTAACTTAGGATAAATCAAATTCAAACTTCAATAGTGAAATGGTAAAATCCAAATAGGTAAATAAAGTCCATAAAGGGATGCTATCGGAATAATAGCAAAATTAACTAAATTAATCCAATAATTAATTAATTTAGAAATTTAATCACTAAAACAAGGATCAGCATGCCTCCGATATTACAAATAATGGATTACCAAACAAATTTGTTATTTTTCACTGTTATTTCCGATTGGTAGTCTTGTAGTGTTTGACGACTGGGTTTTATTACATTCTGACTTTTACAAAGTGAAGGCAAGGGACATAATTTCTCCGTAAACAATTAGCATCAAATATGAGTTCAAATATACATACACACACACACACACACACACACACACACACACACACACACACACACATATATATATATATATATATATATATATATATATATATATATATATATATATATATATATATATATATATATATATATATATATATATATATAATGCTAAATATACATATATGAATATATATGTATATGTAGCCGCCTCGGTGGCCTAGTGGATAGCGTACTAGGCTTTCACCCCGAGGACCCGGATTCGATTCCCGGCGAGGGCTTGGCATTTTCAAACACTATAAATCATCCCATCGTCTGCATTAGCCCAAGTGTGCACAATAGTCGGACGTTAAATTAAAAATATATATATATATATATGTGTGTGTGTGTGTGTGTGTACTAAAAAAACTTGTTACTGTGATTTTTATTTCTTGAAAAATAGCGAAAATACTCAACCAGTAAGAAAATAAAAGTAAATTTGATAGCGGTCAGGGTTCATTTTCGCATTTTTAATGCAATTTAAAAGGAAAAATACCATTAGGGCTATATAGATTTGAATGGTAATTATTATAGTGAAATCAAAATTTCAAAAAAAGCATGATAAAACTATTTTTTGAAATTTATTACGCCAGCTAGACAGCTGTGTGTCGCGATTATTAAAAAATATTAAACTTTATTTTTTTTTAAATATTATTAATAATTTCAAATGTTGTCTGAATTACAACAATCAATACGCAATATTTGTGTTATATTGTTTCTGTGGAAACTTTATACTTCATTTTGGTAATTTACACCGATACATCAAAATTATTCATCCACATAACACTTACCTCACTTTGAAAATACAACATAGAAAATTTACACAATGCATGTAAGTAAATGTTATAAAATTAAATACAAGTACCTAAACAAATTGTCTCGTTTTATCCTTTTAAAAGTTATTCTACATGGTGCTAATTTTAAGCAAAATGTTGTGTACAAAAAATAGCTCTTTAAATTTTCTTTCAATCGAATACCTATGGGTTAAATATATTATTAAAATATAACAAGTCTAGTTTTCGTAAAAGTAATTTCTAGATATATTCAATATTTATCGGTTGATGTTTAATTAATTGTAAAGTATTCATGTCTATAAAGTAGATTTCCAAAAAGAGTTCGAAAAAAAATTTAAATTTAAAAAAACTTAAGATGTTTCAGTAAATATAGTTAAATTTATAGTTGATTGTATTATAATAAAATAAGGTCAACTTTTGTAAAGTTAAAATTTTATACTGATCAATAATTTCGTGTTTAGATCAGTCTAGAAATAAAAGGTTAGTAGAAGTCAAACTTTGCTGACAGAACCAATGCAGCCTATAAAGTTTTACAGACAAAACGATCTTCGCAACAATATTACAGAGCTTAGAATATTAAATTTACTTTATTTTGAACAACAAAGCAAATAATTTACTTTATAAAACTTAAATAATGTTAGGCTAAAGAACTGTTATAATTCACCTACTTTGTTATTTATTCTTTTAACATTTTCCTGAAGAAATATGTTTTAACTTTCAGTAAGCCTGTTCTTAATCTATAAATAAATTTTTGTGAATTTTTCAGACAGCCATGTCCCTTTTAACACAAGTACAAAAATGTTATATACTAGCCTATTAAAATTTGTTATCAGATAATGTATCTTAGGTAGTATTCATAGCTCAGTACGCAGTTGGTTAGAACTCAGATCTGTGCACAGGTTCGAATCTAGTTACTACTAGTGTATTACGTCGATATCCCGTCTTCATTTATCTAATCGGTATAAATATCTTTAAAAAAACAAATGTTTACAGTTAGGCAAGTTTTATCTATTTATTATTTTCCTAAGAAGTCATATTTACAGCGCTGGTTGTCATATTTACAGCGCTGGTTGTCATATTTACAGCGCTGGTTGTCATATTTACAGCGCTGATTGTCATATTTACAGCGCTGGTTGTCATATTTACAGCGCTGGTTGTCATATTTACAGCGCTGGTTGTCATATTTACAGCGCTGGTTCTCATATTTACAGCGCTGATTGTCATATTTACAGCGCTGGTTCTCATATTTACAGCGCTGGTTGTCATATTTACAGCGCTGGTTCTCATATTTACAGCGCTGGTTGTCATATTTACAGCGCTGGTTCTCATATTTACAGCGCTGGTTGTCATATTTACAGCGCTGGTTGTCATATTTACAGCGCTGATGTCATATTTACAGCGCTGGTTGTCATATTTACAGCGCTGGTTCTCATATTTACAGCGCTGGTTGTCATATTTACAGCGCTGGTTGTCATATTTACAGCGCTGGTTCTCATATTTACAGCGCTGGTTGTCATATTTACAGCGCTGGTTGTCATATTTACAGCGCTGGTTGTTATATTTACAGCGCTGGTTGTCATATTTACAGCGCTGATGTCATATTTACAGCGCTGGTTGTCATATTTACAGCGCTGGTTCTCATATTTACAGCGCTGGTTGTCATATTTACAGCGCTGGTTGTCATATTTACAGCGCTGGTTGTCATATTTACAGCGCTGGTTCTCATATTTACAAAACATTCGCTCAAAAAATCTTAATAAAATTAAATATCAATCAAAAAATTCTGAAATATGTAATTTTTTAAATCAAACTTAGCAAATAACACGTTTATTGCGTAAAAAACTAACATTCTAATTTATACATAACATTTTTTTATAATTTCAGACTCTGTCAAGATTCGGTAACCTCGCGAAGACAGTAATAAAACAATCACAATGTGAACAAACAGTTGGGTCAAGACTGTTTAGCTGCACGACGTTACAGGCGAAGAAAAGGAGAGACGATTGCCTAGATGATAAAAAAGTTTCAGAAATAAAGGAGGAGAAGAAAGAAGAGAAAGAAGTGTGCGTTGATCTGAACTTTAAAAAGAAAGAAGTCAATATATACGATTATGACGACTGCCTTCCTCCGAGGATTCCCATGCACAAAGATTGTTCGACAGTAAAGCCTAAGAAAGTGGCTTGTAACACAAAGAAACGCAACATTCCAACTGGTTGTCGGAAGTACTCAATGTACACTGATGTCCAAAAAAGTTTTAACGGTCACAATACATTGAAAGAAGCCGGTTTCCAAAACAGTAAAATTGTGCATAAAACTACGGAACAATCAGACGGTGGTCTTTATATGAGTAAACAGCGTTGTGAACAATGCAGTCCTGTCTCCATTCAGAAGAGCTCCGATGCCTCGTTGGAGTTTCAAATTGGTAAATCCAAAAAAGCCTGACGCCTTGCAAAATAAGGACCTAAAACAGTATTATATAAACCTCAACATATACATAATTTTGTTTGTTTAAAAACGAAAAATTGTTTTTTTCTACAATTTTGTGGAAATTATAATAAATTTATTTTTAAAATATTTTTTATTGTCTATCGCATTATTGTATTAACAAGTTTATTAATTTCACTTTCTCCACTAGATATTTTCCACACAACACATAACATCCTAAAATAATAATATACAAACATAAACACAAATCGAGCTTAGTTATGATAAGCGATAATTAACTATTGCTTATGAAATAGCCAAGTTAAAGAATAAAATTTATGAACTGTAACAGTTGACTTCCTTATCTTTGTCAATTCAACGTTTCTGTTACACTATATTAGGCCAAAAGTCCTGACTATAATGCGAGGGTTACTCAGCATTATCAACTTCTAGTTCTACAAAATTGGTACGATTACCCTAAGGAAAATTTGATAAGGCTTATACTTATAAGGAAAATTTGATAAGGAAAATTTGAAAATTTATACTTTTCTTAAATTTTTGAGAATAATTTCAACTAAACTGCAGTATTAGAAATTAGTATAGCAATTAAAATTAAATAAATTTCACGAGGAGAAATAAATGGTCATTTACATATTTACCTTTGAAAACTATTGAAAAACTAGTACTCAAATTTGGTTCAGATTTTATCACAACTGTTTCTCTACTTCCTCTGATGGAATTTTAGAACTGACTAAATACCTCCAAATTTAATGATAACTGCCATTAAAAACAAATATACGATGTGTGTTCAGAAAGTAACGAGAATTTTAATTTTTTGAACAAAATATTTATTTATTCTTCCACATTGATGTTGTCGCTTTCAAAATAGTCCCCATTGGAGATTATACACTTGTGCCAGCGCTTCTTCCAATCCTCGAAACACTTCTCAAACTCGATGCGCTTCTTTCAGCAATGCGATTTTAATGTCATCTACGGCTGTAAAACGACGGCCCTTTAAGGTTCTCTTTATTTTTGGAAATAGGAAAAAGTCACACGGAGCCATGTCTGGCGAATATGGAGGCTGGGGCATCGTTACTGTTCAAAAATTTGACCAAAAATTCATGAACAAGCAATGAAGTGTGCGCTGGTGCATTATCGTGGTGCAAAAGCCACGAATTGTTTTTCCACAGATCCGGGCATTTTTTCGGATTGCTTCACGCAAACGGCGTTGAACTTCTCGGTAATACTCCTTATTGATCGTACATTTTCTCTAAAGTCGTTTAAACAGTTTTTATTTAAATTTGGCAAGAAATAATCCATTATGTTTCAATAAATTTTTTAAAATTACAAAAATGCTGTTTAAAAAACCTAATGATTGGTAGGGAAAAAAGTTTAGTTCTAAAAATAGGCTTAGTGATTTTGTTCCTAAATTATAAACAATTTTCAAATCAAATACTAAGCATACTTGTAAACAAAAAGTTGAAAAAACTGGGACTAAAAAAAGTAAACACAGAAGGTAGTCAAGGTTCTATTTTGTTTTTATCGTTATATTATATTTCCAAACAATTTTTTTTTCAAATGTTACACTTAATTTGAGTTATATACATTTTCATATATGCCAATAATCTGATTTTTAGAAATTAGGTTATATTTTAGTTTCTTGTCTGTAAAAACAGAATTGGATTTTTTAGAGAGTAATAACCGAAACTGTTTTTTGTAATATTTCAGATTACATTTGATCAAAGACATTTGATTTTTGTCAACTTTTGAGGATTTCCTTTTAAAATGGCTTGAAAATCAGTTTTATTAAAATATTTTAGTTTGTTTTATCTCTAACGATGTGTATATTGATGTGTATATCCAAACACCAACACACACACACACACACACACACACACACACACACACACACACACACACACACACACATCTTAGTAAAATGTAATTATTGTGAATCAGAGACTTCAAAATAGATACAGAATACATATTATATGTTCATTAAAATTTTAGTGTTTTCAGAGTCACAATACTTTCTCTACACTAAGTAGTGACTAAATAAAAAAAATAATATGCTTAATTTAATAATTATTTTCCTTACAGAAAATGAATGCTTGAATTCAAAGATACTGTATGAAAGTTGTAAGGTGTGTACTGTACAGTACTACATTGTAAAAGTATTTTTCAGCAATTTTTTAGAATTTTAAAAATTTAATTTTGTATCATATAATAAGTTTAAACTTCCAATGTTAGGATTCAACAGTCATTTCTCAGAAATATATGACTTGAAGTAATGAAATGCAACACATAAATGAGAATAATTCGTAAAAACCAATATAATGTTTGCTTTTTGAACAATCATTTTTAAATAATCATTTATTTACGTAACATGTTATATAGATAATATTTGTAGGCTACAAATAAAATCCATAAACATATACACAATAATCTATAAATAAATTTATAATATATAATTTTTTTTAAAAATTAGCGTGGAAACGATATCAGTAAGACAGTAGGAAAATGTTGACAATAATAATAAAACACTATCCATCCCATCATAAATTATGTCTTATTCACAATCTTGTACTTTTTCTAAAATAAATTTTGAGTATGCTTTGAAGCTATTATAAAGAATGGTCTATGATTTTTCTGATATTTTAAATAACCTATATTGTTCTTGAAGAGGCGTGTTCACATCTAAGCGAGCAATTGAAACATATGCAGGTTCAAATCTAGTTATTACCATAGGCTTTTGCCATCTTTACATCAATTACTCAAATTATAAAATTTCACTAAAGTTATGCCTAAACACCTAGATGTTTAGGACATTCCAGGTCCGAACATTAATTAGGCGATAATAGCCTCAATGTGCCTTTAGTTTTAAAATACAAAACAATATATATATAATTTCACCAACACAATATTGTGGTCATGCGGCGAAGGTAGCTTAAATGAGCATCTGATGGGTTTAGCGATCTCACCTTATCTCTAGCTCATACTACTCTCACTCATTCACTGAAGACACACAAGTACTGTACATACTACTATACATAATCTGGCTAACTCTAAAGTACAAAGCGCCCTTTGCTGATGGAGTGAATGACACCGGCCTAATGGTGTGTCAAACTGGCAACCTCTCAGAATACCTCTTAGCCTTATGCATGTGAGGAGCTCTACTCGTATGTGGGCAGACGTAATTACTCTAGCTGCTCATGTTCCCATGATTAGAAATGAAATGAAATGAGCCGTAAGTAGCGAATTCAAAAGCTGGCCAAATGGGGCTCAATCTCTATGATAAGAGTCAAGAGTAAGGGGGAGAAATTGAAAGGCATTTAGCAGATCAAGCATTTTCAAATACCTCAATAACGAATTGAGAAGTCACCAGTTAGAAGTGAGGGAGTTATCCACCTTGAATCCTCTCCAAATCCTAGATTTTATAAAGAGTCAGGAGAAGGCGTTATAATTAGGCATTTTAGGAATGTAGGAGGCACAAGGTCACAGGGTAATATAAGGCTAGACAATCATTCACTCATTCAATCAATACTGTAGACATAATGTTTGATAAAACGAAACATTATATACATATATTAAACAACACGATAAGCATGAGCCAGGATAATTTGGTTGTTGTAAAGCTACATGGATATGAACCTTTCAGTTGTACATATTTTCTTATGTTTGATGGACAGTTAACAAGCTTCACGCCTTAACGATCTCACTGCCTATGCTAAAATATAACAATGTTCTTATATATATATATATAATTCCACAGAAAATAAATAAAATCGATCAGTAGGCAAATAAAGAGGGCCTTACACAACTGCAACGTACGATTTGCATGGAATCAGGATTTTGCACTGCATGCAAACAATGCAAACTGAGTTCATTGCTTTTAACACAGTTCAAAGATATTTCTAGTCAAAGTAAAATGTTAAGTTTTAGGGGGGGGGGAATATGGAAACACCTACGACGGCAGAAAAATATTTGTGAAAATCGATTATCTGACGACATTTCTTTGACTGCCGAAGACAATATGCAAAGTTTAAGAGACGCTAGTGTTATAAAGAAATTCTTGAATGCACATTTACAAAATATGAGTTCCACGGTAGAACATAAAAGTTGTTATTGAAATTGTATCAATAAAACTACTTATGTTGTAATAAAAACGTAAAACAATCACTAATGCAGAAGTCGGTATGCTTTAATTTGGAGATGGTGTTTTCTAAGCGGCAGGACAACAGTGGCAGAAAATTGTCATATTTGTACACAGATAGGCTGTATATATTTATTCTGCCTGGTGCGGAATATTTATTACAAATTAGTTTAAGTGATTTGTTGGACATTAAAATTTTGTAGAATATTTTTTGTTTAAAATACCGTATAGCTTTATAACAACTATAATAAATATCTTTTGGTCTTTAATGTGCTAAACTCCACAACAATATTCATGCATATATTTTAATAAAGTAGTTATTATTATTATTATTATTATTATTATTATTATTATTATTATTATATTATTATTATTATTGGATTATTATTATTATTATTATTATTATTATTATTATTATTCATTATTATTATTATTATTATTATTATTATTATTATTATTATTATTATTATTATTATTATTATTATTATTATTATTATTATTATTATTATTATTTGCGTATAGACCCTGTTGGATCACGCAAAGCACTCCGACTCATGTCTAATCCTCCACACCTCCCTCATCCTGTCGCCATGGATCCTCCTCCGCTCCTCCGTCCATTGAAAGTTGTCAGTGTCACATGCATTTATATATATATATATGTGTGTGTGTGTGTGTGTGTGTGTGAGTGTGTTAATATCTTATTCAGAAAAACAACGCTCTAGTTTTTTTTCAAAATATGCACCCATTATTCATCGTTGATTTCTGTAATATAAATTTAAAAAATAAGCTTTATTTTGCTTCAGGGTTTTTTCAAGTAAATAGTTGAAAAATCTATTGGTCATTACCAAGTAATATAAACAATAAGAGTAGCCTAACTGGTATGAAAATAAAATTTTATTTTACTGAGAGTGTGGTGCAAAACCAACTTTATACTTGACAAAATCTTATGAGATTAATTTTTAGCAAACACTGTAACACCTAGTGTAAATATTTGGATATTATTACACCCAGTGTAGGCAGTCGGATTACCAAACAATTGTGTGTGTGTGCGCGTGTGTGTGTACACTTAAGAAATTTGATCTGATTTGATTCAAACTTGGCGTAAAAATAGGTTTTTTTTAATAACTTAGACAAGTTGGTTACCAAATAAATTAAAACGAACCATTTCAATAGGTAGCCTAAAAATCACAATTGTTTAACCTTACTTTTATTGAAAACTCACTTAACCACCGTAATCAGTGTTAAGATCTGCATAAATCAGTAGGCTATTTTGAATTTTAAAATTCCATTAAAAATAAACCTATGGCGGTCAGGGTTGATTGTTAGTATTTAGAAAGTTTAAAATGTGTATTCAGATTTTAATGTTGATTACGATAATGTAATAATGTTTTTCAAAAAATAGAAGTTTAAGAAAAATTATCGGTTTATATTCGCTTCCATCACGTCGCTGCGTGACGCGATTATTTAATAAAGATCATGTCATCACTGACTGAGCATCTCCGTACTGCGAGAATAAATCCCATATATGCGAACGACTTCGGCTTATTGCCTTTATATTTCATGCTTCGTATGTTCCTTGGCATATGATTTTCAGGTTCAAAACACGTATATTTTTCATGAGACGCACGACTCTTCAGCCACTCGTAATGTGAAGCACGTAGGCAGCATAAATTGCCAGCACTACTGCAAGGACGGCGAAAGCAGGCGGTTTCTATGCCATAGAGGACAGAAAAAAATTATCTACCTACAATGTTTATGTAAAACCAATACAGTGCGTGTTCAAACCGTATTGGACCAATTTCATAACTATTGATAGGTAATGTGAGGAATTCAGTGTAAAGAAATAAAGAAAGTACATCAGCTGACTCGAAAATATCAGCTGTAACTATAAATCACGGTGAAATCGGCCTCACGCGCCGTTTGTAAGATCTAGGCTACACAAAAGCTTTGAAATAGAAACCAATGTTTCTTGATGTGATAAAAGAAAATTTCCAGCAATAATAGTAAATCTTACACTTTTTTTGAAAATTTGTTAATTTTCATGAAATCAAGTACTTTTTTAAGTGAATACTTCTTATGGCGGGGTATGGATGTATGTTTTTCACGGGAAAAAATTCAGTTTGCCGTCACGCATCACGCTCTTATATATACAGCATATACTTATATACTACTTCTTATGGAGGGGTATGGATGTATGTTTTGTACGGGAAAAAAAATCAGTAATATATTTTTGTTTTAAAATGTATTCTTGAAATGAAAACTTGTATGTTCGCGCCATTATATTACTTACCCAGTCCAACTTAATTATTTAGTTTTGTGTCAAGTGTTAACCGTGTAACAGTGACGTTTTATACGTTTATTATATATTGGTAGGTGTGAATAATAAATATTTAAATTATTGTAAGCGCCATTATACTACTTACCCAGTCCAACTTTATTTAGTATTTAGTTTTGTGTAACAGTGACGTTTTATGCGTTTATTATATACTATTAGGTGTGAATAATAAATATTTAAATGCCATTATACTACTTATTCAGTGCAACTGAATTATTTAGTATTCAGTTTTGTGATATGTGTTAACTGTAGGCTACAACAGTGACGTTTTAATAATATTTTATACTTCTTAATATAACATTTTTAATTTGAAAGTTTGTGTATGTGTTTTTGTTTGTTATTCAATCACACATTAACTATTGGAACGATTGAGATGAAATTTAAAATGAACATGGTTTAGGTACCTGAGATGGACATAAATGTATTCCCGTTTTAGAAATCTGTTATTATTTATTATAAAATTATTGTTTATAAGCTTACATTTGCAATGATTTTAATTGAAACAATCTTATAATTCCAAACAACCTGCCTTTCCAAATTAAAATATTGCAGTTTCCATTGAAGTTGGCATTTACAATAACAATTAATAAGTCACAGGGTCAGATATTAAGAGTAGCAGGAATACATTTGGGACTCAGGAATACATTTCTCCCATGGTCAGTTATAGCCTATTCTAGTGTCGAGTAGTAAAAATCTAAGTCTTGGCAAAAAACCATAAAATCATATAATATTGTATTTAGAAATATATTAAACTGAAATGAACGTACTCATGATTTTGAAAATCGACTATAAATTTTATTACCTACATTACAATTGCGGGTAAAGCCGCAACGGGTAACAGCTAATTAAATCATAACAGTGAAAGAAGTATACAGTCAGGCATGCCAAAAAAAATAGTCACTGTCGGCCAGTCCCACGACTGTCTACTTTTTTTTAAATTATGTCATTAAAAAAGTTACGATTTTTCGTAGTTTTGAAAAGGCTGCCTTTTTTAATTTGACTAATCCTTTACAGTCACGAATTTGTGCCAAATATGAATAAAATCGTCATAAATTATTATATTAAGTGTTCAAATTACACTGGTAACACAAAATGAACCCTGAACGCCCTCAGGTACATTTTCAATTGAAGCAGAAACTTTTTGACGCTAATTCATGTAAATTTTAACGGTAGTTACCAGAGTAATATTTTTCAAAAACGTATAATGTAAATAATAACGTTCAATAAGTAATGTTAAAGGGTGTATTACACTATCATAGAAAAGTAAAATTTCTTCGATCAAATATCTTTGATGGACTAACCCTTTTATCATATTATAATTTTTGATGAATCTTTGACATATTATAATTTTTTACAAATATATTCAAAATACGTAGATATAACCTCAAAATTTTATCGTTTCCTGTTTGTGTCACATTATTCCTTCCGTTGCGTACAATTTAAAAGATAGTGACATTATCATGGAGTTTTGAAACAGTGAAAACATTTTACAATATGAAAAAGAAGAGTGTTTATGGAATATCAATACTAATTCTTACAAAAACTGAGATTTAAAATACACTCATTCTTAAAAATCGTCTATTTCAATCGCGATCTTCCAAATGCAGTTTTTTAATAATAGTGGCATTTATACGCGTACCTACTATCCTTCTCATTTGTGCCCATGGTCGGACCTAAACTCGTTTTTTTCCTTTTCCTCTAAGTAGCTCCATAGCAAGATAAGTGCCTAAAGAAGCAGTACAACAAATCAACATTATTCGATCCATTACAGCTACTGCACTTGAGTACACATAACCCAAAAATATATGTGACAAAAAAAATGACCCAGCTGATCAAAGAAATTTGACCAATGTAATACGTTTTCTTTGATACAATTATGACAAATATTTAAACACATATTGTCAAAGTTTCATCAAATATTTGACAAATATCTTTGATAGTGCAATATACTCCTAATGAAATCAGGTAATATAAATTAATAATTTAATTAATTTTAGGCAAAGAAAAAGTAATGTTGAAGTAACGTACTGTCGTGTGAAGGAATGTTCTGCAACTAATAGACTGTGTACTTTATATTAATTGATTGGTTCTTTATAGGTTATGGTGTTAAATGGTCTCTGCCACAGTGATCAAATCATCATTTGTGCAACCAGGTCGCTTGATAATTCAGTAGACTGGTGTCCTTAATGAGTTTTTGCAGTCCACTGATTCGCTCATTCTGCTAGAGGTCCTCAGTGGTTTTGAAACCAAGCACCCTTTGCTTTTTGCTGGCATTTTCAGTTTCCTTACCCATCCCGCATAACTTCTTCACAATTTCTCCTTAGAATAATATTTTTGGCTGTCAGCAATAGTGGCTTGGTATATAGTTCCCGTTAGCCCTGTCATAAGAGTTGGTACCTATAAGAGTTGGTACCTAGCAAGGATTGTTTCCTGGGAGGTTTTTGCTGAAGGAAAGGACACTGGGTATTGTCATACCCGTACTCATACTGTACACAGTGAAAATCTTTTATAAAATTCCATTAGGAGAAATACTCCTATGATATTATTAACTACGTTTACAAGATTTTCTTTTTATCCGTGCAGCTAGTTAATTGGGGCGAAGCCCCCTCTATCCCCGACTTAATGCATTCCATTACATGCTACTCCTCCCACAGTTTAAAGCCGATGTCAATGAAATTTGAAATATATATTCTTCTAGGTCTCAGGGGTGCATACTTCGAATTTTGTCAAAAAATTTTGAAAAACAACCCAGTTATTGATGAAAAAGCCTCCCATTTGTTTTGTGTGTGTAAGACAGAGACAGTAACATGTCATTTGAAATATATATTCTTCTAGGTCTCAGGGGTGCATACTTCGACTTTTGTCAAAAAATTTTGAAAAAAAACCGAGTTATTGATGAAAAAGCCTCCCATTTGTTTTGTGTGTGTAAGACAGAGACAGTAACTGTTTGCTAGACGAAGATAACGTCCATCGCCGCTGCGGTATACGTCACTACTTATGTACGCGAGCAAACTCATCAAAATTACCTGAAACAATGAGTCAGGTAGGAGGGGTTCGGGCTCAGGTTTGGGTTTGGCGAAGTGATAAGTCAGTAGTTTTCCGGTTGCGGGTCGTGAACATGCCACGTCCAAGAGGCAGAGGTAGAACTTCAATCGGTCGCTTGACGAAAGATCAGCGAAACTATCGAAATCGATTCGCAAATATAAACAATGATGATAATCAACCTGGGAGTGTTAATTTTCAAAATTTATGATCCAGCTGATGAGTGTGATGTTTACCATGATCGTATGCCAATATGTTTACTTGTTCAGTTCCATAAATACACAGGTCCGACACTGTGGAATAATTCAATTCCAATTTTACCAATAACATCGTCATTTAAAAAAGATGTAATTTCCTGCACTCGTAAATAATTTCCTATTATGTTAGGATATGCCATCAGCATACATAGATCACAAGGTATAACAGTGGATTCAGCTATAGTTGACATAGGTAATAATGAATTTCAAGTTGGCCTTACGTACGTAGCCATGTCCCGTGTTAAAACATTGAGGGGTTTATTACTAAAACCAGCCTTTAATTTTAATCGATTATTGGTAATAAATAATCATTCAGGTATGGCTGCTCGACGCGATGAATTACAAAGACTCAGAAACATGGCTCATAATACCTGATATTCAAAATAATATTTAATTCATTTGCAATATATTTAAGTATTAGTGAAGTTCAGACATTTTGTTTATGTTTACAATATATCTTGCTTTGTTTAAATAAATAAATTCGTGACCGTGAATCTAGCCTAGATATTATTTAATGTAGTTATAGTTAAAGATCAGTTGTTTTATATATCGTAACTATCAGCTGATTTCATCGAACAGCTGATGGACGGCAACAATAAGGCAACAATAACCTAAAGGTTATGTTGTTAAAAACTAATAATATTAACAACAATTTTTATAAACGTTTATATTAATTTCGAATGTATTATAAATGATTTCAACGTGTTCTTCAACTAAGGAAAAATACCGAAAGCAAAGCAACACAACGTTTTCATATACGCTTAATACGCGTGTAACGTTATCTAAAAGGATGAAGAAAAAGTAAGAGATAGAAATAGATAGACGAAATTCGGTTTCTCATTCGTTCCATATTTCTGTTGCATTCTTCCGTTCGGCAAAATGTATTAAATTCTATATAGGCTACAGTATTTCAAACAGTACGTAAAAAAATGTAACATTTGTAACTCAAGTATTTTTAGAATTTAAAATTTTTAAAATCCAAAACTTGCTATTATGCAACATTCATTAACAAAACCACGTTTTTATTCTTCGCACGCCTACAAACCAATGACGTGTTTTCATAGCGTACACGTGACTTGTTTCGGTACTAAATTAATAACCACTTTGCAAATCTGTCGAGTTTCCCTTCCGTTATAATAAACTGAAGGAATACCTAACTTAATGGACTAGAAAATTGGGGTTGAAAACTTTTTGATGAAATTTACGCATGAAGTACTGCAAATTAGTCAATCAGTAAGGGTTGGATAAGGGTTGTAAGCCAATATTCCTTGCACTCAAAGCCATCGAATCGAATTAGAATACAAAATTCTGATTTTTCAATACTGCATTGTTTTTTTTAAAGCAAATCTAAACCTTATTTTGTAATTTATGTTTTAGTATGCTTCTATATATCGATATGGATATTTATATTTAGATATTTTTATAATGAGTGTCTATTTTTTTAATATAAGTTGTGTATAATTTTAATTTAGCAATAACATCAATAATATAATTGTCCCAATACAAAGTAGCATTGCACACTAATTATTTAATTTTTCACTTTCAGTCAGTCCTCCTACAGGAAGTTTAAAACAGCTGTTTATTTTAACTTTAAGGTTATGTTCGTTATTACTGCATATGTTCGGGATTATTTCTAAAGTTAATATTAATGTTCGTCGAAACAGCGCAATACATTTGCATACTACAGCTGTCACATTCCAAACAGCTGTAATACGGCCGACTTCACACTCCGCCCGATTGTGATGGGCTCCGGACAAAGCAATGTGCTTACACTTGTCACGTCAGCTGTATTGTTGATGTGCATCAAATCAATTATTCTAATTAAGCATTCTGCAATACTACACACCGGATGTTAGTAATTAAACATTTTCAGAAACGTTTCTTTCCTTTCTGTTTATCGCGCTCGTAATACTGTAACAAAGCTCATATTTAACTTCTATTGCTTAATGAAAGAGTAAAAGTCCCGAACACGGTATCATGAACCCTGACCTCTGAAACATGTTTGAGGTTTCGTTAAAATTTTTGGCGAAGAGTCTAGAGTTCGTAAATTTAATTAAAAATTGTAATTTTTAACGCTTATCAAAATTAAATTTTGTACCATGTTGAAATTTCACGTTTAATATAAATTTTAATTTGTGTAAATAGTTATTGCTTTTAAGAAATATTTTTTCAAATTGATCAGCAAGACAGATGAATGTCATTATTTTTAATTTTAATACTTTATGGGAAGACCAGAAATGACGGGGAAGTAATTAAGTTAAGAAGTGGTTCGAGTGAAACCTAACCCTTTGAGGTCTGTAAAAAAGTGAATATTGTACTTTGCAAAAAAAACTAAGTTAAATCTGCTTCGATTTTAAATTGCAATAAAACCAAAAACAAAAAAATAATGCGTGTTGTCATTGGTTATTCGCATTTCAAGTACAATTAAATTCTTGTATTCTATTATTTAATACTTACTACATCACAATTCACTACAAATAGATTAAATTAAACGATTGTAAACAGTTGACAATCGATTTTATCGGTACTAAGCAAAAAAAGACAGAGAAAATCACTTGGCTCAGATGAGTTAGTAGTTGTTTCAATTCTTCTAACGAATTGAATAATTACAAACTTGTAAGGCTGCGAACACTCAAATGAACGCTTTGCAATGCATTCAATCGCCTTTGTGCATTTTTTCGAATTCGACGTTCTACTTCCTCGATTAATTTATCATCGATTAATTTAAGTTATCTGAAAGAACGTTGTAGCATTACTAGAAGAAATTTGTTTGAGGTAAATTTATTAACAATTTAAAACCATTTTTATACGTAATACTCTTTACTCTGTTAATTTATAAAATATTTGAATTTTTGAAAACTGAAAATAAAATAGATCGAAATACGGGTAACATATAAAATCCACTCAGACAATTCATAGATGGAAAAGAAAACATTAATACTGCCAATATCCAAGTGAACTTCTGTATAAAAGTAATCTACTATAAACACATCAATGGCTAATTTTATTTTTCTACTGTATCAGAATATAATAATATTAAATTTTCCGTATTTGCAAACTTAAACGTTTACATTATAAGGGTTGCAAAATAAGCGTAACATTTCACCTCGCATCGTATTTCCCAAGGGATGCAGCTATTAAGGGTTGAACCGGGAAAAATACTTGCAGAAACGATGAAATGTATGCATGAACGAATGTATATTAGCGTGTCTGTAGGGGATAGGGGATATAGAGGGGATACAAAGTAAAAAGTACGCACTGCTGTGATTGCGGATAGGGGATGATGAAACCCTTCCTTTGACTGTTTAGGGGAAAAGTGTGCAACATAATACGAAAATGCAAGTTAAAAAAATTGGTAACAATTGTATTTTAACTATCTCAATACAAATTTTTACACTTTGTAAAAATTGCAATTGAAACGATAAAAATTTTCAGTAAAAATTCGTTTAACTATCTTGCTGACGAAAAATTAAACAATTTAAAGTTTCTATTTCTCAGAAACTTAAAGTAAAATACCAACTTTAAAAAAATTATGCAAAATTGCAATAAATCTGACATTTATAAAAAATTCTAAATAACAAAAGGTATGCGTATGTAAGATTGTAAGTATTAAAAAAAATGTGAAACGATGTCTTCTGCAGCTATTTTGTAAGCATATTAGTGTCAAATAAATTGATTAAAATAAGAAATAAGTCTGAAAAAATTCTATGCACACGTGTATATTTATACCCTAAAAATGAAAGACCAAGGACCAAAAGCTGATTCCAGAACGTCTTATTTGGCCTAAACTGTTTACTGAAATTACAGAAAAGTAATTAATTACTGTTCACGATTACAAACACTGAAGTGTTGTGTAACGTTCTGAACCATCGAACTATGACATAAAGTTGAAAATTTCATGACCTTGTCATACTGCTGCAATTAGCTCTTTGTTTTTTTAGAAAAAATTACAAAATGGCTCAGCGAGTTTAAAAAATCAAATACATAATAAATATAAATATAAGATACATCGAAAACTACTCACGAAAGATATGTGTAAGTTTTAAGAGTTTTTATTTAAAAATATAGCATAAATAAATTTATTCCAAGACCAAGTTTACGTTATTAGATTACATCTGTGTTCGAGAAAAATATCAGGTTAAAAAAATACTGTTTTCTTAGCCTACCACTTAATAATTGTTCCCCCGTAAACAGCCATACTGGTAAATCTACTTTGTTATGTTAAATTAAGTTAAATTTACAACTGCTATTGCAGTGAATGAGGTGGTCCAGCTAATTAGTAGGTGGTCCCCTAGACATTACAAAAATCCAAAATGTAGGTATCGAGATTTTAAATCAATCAAAAATAATATTAAAATATGTCTTTTTAAAGTGCAAGTAAAGACAAATTATTTTTTATGTAGCATACTATTTTACAGGGAAGATCGGGGAAATTTCCCTTTTAATGGTTTTCGTTTGTAACACTGTTTCATAGAAACAGTTCATCAGCCACATTCTGTGTATGGAATTTAATATTCCAGATTAATGTAGCCTATTATATTCACAGATGAAGAAATTTATAAGCTGAAAACGTTTAATACGAACTCGGTTATTTATAATACAAGCCGAGATAGTTCAAAAGCTAATTTAATAGTTCAGTTTAGTAATAAATCCCTTTAGGTGAGAAGTTTAATATTGAAGTCTAGATTTCATGTTGGTAACTTGGACCTTTAGTTTAATTTTAATCCTATTACCTTTATACGTACGTTTAATGGTTTCTTTTAAATCGTAAATGTTTATTAATATTACTATTATTATTATCGTTAATTACTCCGTTTATTTGGCAATTTAACCATGAACCTACTGTTTTTATTTTACTTACGTACAAAAAACATGTTAAGTAAAACACGTTTAATTATAATGATTACTTAAGTTGTTTATATTCACAAATAAATAAGTGTTTAAATATTAATAATTAAAATACAATTAATAATGATTTATTTCTTATTATTTTATTGTGTATTTAGTGAGAATAAATAGTGAGTTGAAAATAGTATTACTGAATGAACATCTGGTGTGTGAAATCAGCTGTTAAAATTAATATTATTTCACACAATCAAGTAATCATAGCTTAACAATGTGCTTTCAAATAAACAATTTCACAATAATATTAAATTTATTTAAGCAATTTAAATTTCACAGTAAAAGGTCAGGCTATCTGGATGAAATGTACAGATGAAACAATCAAGAAAATATGGTGAAATGGGTTAATATATATTATCATCACTAAGCATGAAAACGTAAACTAATAAAAAAATAAATAGTGCGTCGAGACTAGGCGCGTTTTGGAGTGAGTATTTGTTATTGCACCTGTTTACAAAGATATCCGGCATCAACTTTATATGAGGATGACATACTTCACCCCTCGTTTGTCAGTTTTTCGTTACGATACTCCCAATTCGATTTCACTGTACCACAAAAATTACCGTACCGGGCGTAATGAAGTATATACTTCAATTACCTTTAAGAAACTAACTTCATTCAATTGTGTCACTCTCAATTTGATTTCACTGCACCGTACATGATGTAATTCACTTCAAAAATGTAGCTCCGCGTCGGTTTTGAGGTCAATATCGGCCTTATAACTTTTTATATTCTTAGTGCCAAATGCAACACCTGTCTATAATTATATTTTCTATTTTCATTACCAAAATGTATAAATAATATTATTTAACTTATTTTATTCGTTTTAACATTTTAAACTTTTAATTTTACCATTATTTTATTTAATATTTATTCTATTGTTGTCTTTCAGTATTCTAAAAAATACTACAAAAAATAGAGTAACTAAGTAGTCTATCTATGATCAAGTCGCTTGATTTTTAAATACATATTATTTTTACTTTCATCTTTGTGATAAACAGCTGTTTCAGTCATCAGCTGTTTTATGAATTCTTCATTGCTTCCTTCCGTTACGCTCAATTCGATTTCACCGCATTACAAAATTTGCCGTACTGGACGCAAAGAAATATCCACTTTAAAAAGACTTTGCAGTGACCTGAAAGATACAGTTAAACAACTGATTTAAGAATCGATGAAAAATTTATTCATTCATTTAAGTTAAGAAAATGATAAACAGATCTATTTTATTTCTAAGGCCGGGTGACCACCAAGTACGGAGCGGAGTTGCATTGAGCTAAGCGGAGTAGGTATTCAAAACCTAACCTATTGTACGGCCTTATAAAGCTTAACGGAGCTGAAGTTAAGCTCTGCTCCACGCAACTTTGACTCTGTCTTGATTAGATTTTCAAGCTAATTCCTCTCCCCCACTACGTCTCCAAACTTATTTCTCGTTACCTAGGTTACCGTCGCCTAGGTTACACTTTTTAAATACAGTACAATAGTTCTTAGAATCGGTTACAGTGGGCCTAAATATTTAAATTTAAAAGATACAAACGCGTTCTTTAAACTGACTGAACTCCGCTTCTGTTGCCCCTCATCTTGATTTCGCTCAGCTCAGCACAGCTCCTTTCCGCATTTGGCGACCTAAACATTCATATTAACTGAATTTTCAAATTTTTCCTTAAAAATGCTAGACTTCAACATAAACCTTAGGTTAAAAATTGTGGACTGTTTGTCAAACTTCTTAAAATGGTTAGAAAAATTAGAATATGATTTACTGTACTTTTAGTTTTGAATGAGCTCCTTGATTCTGATTTCCCTGACTTATAATTCGGCCATTGGTTTGGCGCACATTATCTATTGGTACTACTTTAATATTTTCTAATTTTTCTTAACCTTATTAATAATTAGTATTTACAAAAAAAGGAATTTAAAACAATTTTGATAATTTTTTAGTATAAAACAATTTTTAATTATTGTTCTATATATTAACCTTCCCACGCGATATTTTAAACATTTCATTAATTGTGTATTTACAATCCCAAAAATAAGTATATCAGTGAATAAATTTTAAGGATGTATTTAATCCGAAACGTGTCAATTGATGTAAAATTCACAAAGCTATGAAAGGTGGATGGGTGAACTCAAGAAAATAATGAAGAGACTCAACATCAAAGGAGTTTATTTATCATTAACATGTGCATTATCATCACAAATGAATTGAACAAAATAAAGAATTTAAATAGCTTATCTTATTTAGGATTATAATTTGTTACGTTTCATTAATAAATGATGAGCAAATATGGTATGTTTAACTAAAAATTTATGACGCTATTAACTTGCTTGGAAAATACGGTGACAGACGTAAAAGAAATCACAATTCCTTGAAATCTTGCAGAATTTCATTAACGGTATATGCTTTTTCAACAAGTTTGTATTTTGGATCATTAATAAATGATGAGCAAATATGGTACGTTTAACTTAAATAGATTTGTAATCGAGAAGGTTGTCAGTTATAGACTAATTAAAAAAAACTGTTTTCTTTGGAAAATATTTATCACTGTTATTTATGACGCTATTAACTTGCTTGGAAAATACGGTGACAGACGTAAAAGAAGTCACAATTCTTTGAAATCTTGCAGAATTTCATTAACGTTACCTACATAATGTCTTTGTATGAAATATTACGAGCTATAAATTTAAACTGTCTGTTTGGTGGTTTTAACTTTTCTGTTTACGAACAGGTTAGGTCTTGAATATTAGAATTAACTTTTATGATAAATATTTAGTAGTCAATAAGGCTAACAATAGCTTCAATGTCTATGGACAGGATTCAAGATCGAAATGACCACTGGTTGTACGTAAAGTCTTCATTAGAGAATTTCAAATAGAAAATAAGAAGTGGCCATAAAAGTATAATTAAAAATTGGGTCCTCGAAGTAAGGTTTGGATCTCCGAAGTATAGTTGACGGGTCGTTACAAAATTTTAAATGTGTAAATTATGTATGCGTGCGCTCGTGTTTATGTAGCGTTAGCAACTTTGCTTTATTTGATCCTCACTTGGAAGATAAATGGATTTTTGTAATAGCTTGAACAAAATCCGTTTAACCGTTTCAAAATAGGGACAATCAAAATCTTAAAATATGATACTATTTTGAAAATCTGATTTCACTGTGATCATCTTTTAAATCAACATAAATTAGGCTGGTGCCGCTATTATTCAAAAATCTATTTTATTCGGTACTTAAAATTGTGTTATAAAGATTAACATGGTCATAAAGATTTAAGAACTTCTAGTTAGAAAATTTATTACTAACATCTTCACTTTCTCACTATAAGAAGAGAAAATGTTTGTGATCATGAAAAATCGTCTTGAATTTTTTTAATCTTTCCTGATTTTGATTTTCTGTAACAAAAAAATTGTTTTTGACAAATATTTTTCCGTCTGACTATATGTGCATATAGGTGACTGATTTCGGTAAAATTTGGTTCACGTCTGTTTTGGCAAACCAATCATTTTTTTTTATTTTTTTTCAATCCTTTTTTTGGTAAACAAATTATATTTGTTCTATAAGTGCAATGTTTGTTCAAACAAAACAATTGTGGTGTACTATACGTTCAAAAAATATTGTGCAGCAGCTGCAAAAAGAAAACATGATAATCTGTCTAATTTATTGAAGTCGGATCATGAGATTTTGATCAAAATGCTTTTTATAAAGATGCATAACTGAAGGATAACAAGAAAGTGTGGGCGTAAATCGTATAAACTCATATAAAATGAGTTGTTTTAATCTCATTTTAGTAACGTATCTGTCAGTGATTTTTTAGAAATTTAATCTATTCAACCGCCTGTGACTTTATTTACTTTCGTTATATTATTGACGCCTTTTGGGACACACTCCTAGGAGGTCCTTAAGACTTTAAGGATAAAACACACCATATATTACATAAAACATTACAATAAACTCGTCAACGATGTGCGCACCGCAGGATCTCGGAACCGATTGGTTCTCCGGAACAGTTAGTAATGTTTATTTGCTACATTTGTTGTTATCGCTGTCATAAATTGCGTTCGACCTAAAATTTAATTGGCCATTCAATAAGCGATTTGGTTCCTCTACAAATCTCGAACTCCTCAACGATATCCATAAATTTCCCTTATTGCATACGTGTACGACCTCCGGGTTAGTCGCAAAATCAGTGTAACTGTGATCGTTTCCGATAAGATAGCGTGCATAGTTCAAAATTGAAAGTTGAAGTAACACAACTGTTTTGTTTGTACGCAAATTTTTATTTGTTGACGATCTCCTAGGAGTGAGTTCTGAAGATGAGAACTTAGTCCCGAAACGCGTCAATATAACGTAAGTAAATAAAGTCACGACGGTCAAACAGATTAAATTTCTAAACTGTGTCGGATTTGTTTTGTCTTTTTCGAATTACTCACGAACAGTAAGCTTAGTCTACGGTACACAGATTTGAGTTATAAATATCGCTATGTCCAAAATTTGATCAAAATCTGAACAACTGATTTTAAGAACATTCTTTAAAAAAAATGATCGTTGAATAAAAAATAACGATTTTCGTAGACAACTTTCGAACAGGATATTTCTCTGGAAAAATTTTTATGTTTTGCTTTGTTAATTTAGTAATTGTCTTACATTTTTCTTTTATATTAATACGATTATACTCATATATTTGCTTTGGATTAACAAATATCAAAATGTACCAAGTAGTAAACAAAATCGTTGTTTTCTCTTTTATCCAAGTTTTTATCGTGATTCTTTGGCTTTAATTGCAGCAGACAAATTACACTTCCCTTTGAATATAGTTAGATCTTAAATAGGGTAAACTGAAGATACTCAGTGTTAAACATCAGTTGTTGTTTCAATTTTAATCTCTCTTTATTTGTTTCACCCAACTTTGGGATACGCTAAATCAATCCCTTTTTAATGTTCTGTGCCTTCCTCGTAGCCCAGTATTGCTTCATTCTTTGTGATCTTGCTTTTCTTTCTTCGTCAGAGATTTGGATCGTTCGCTTGGATTTGACTTTGCCTTGGAACCGTTGCTTCTTGTCCTTGGTTATTGTTTTGGCTGTTCTGTCCATGAGCATGTGTCAGTGACTTGTAGTTCTGTTATGTCCTTCTCTGTTTCTCTAAACCAAAGTGGTTTGGCTCTTCTATTGCGAAAGTAGTCAAATATTTTTTGGTTAGTCTATTTTTGTCCATTCGGAGGATGTGCCTATAAAAATCAATTCTCCTTTTTCTTATTGTGTCTGACAGTGTTTCAGTTTTTTGGTAAAGAGTTTCATTACTGATGTGGAGTAATTGGTTGTTACGGAATTTGGGGTCTAAGATTTTTCGTAATATCTTTCTTTCTTTGATCTCCAGTCTTTCAAGTGGACCCTGGGTTGTGAGAGGTAATGTTTCAGCTGCATATAAGGCTTCTGGTTTAATTACCGTATGATAATACCTTATCTTTGTATTCCAGGAAAGGGACTTCTTGTTCTATGTGTCTTTCAATTTTAGTTTACTATATTGAATTTCTGTTTATTTTTTTCCCGAAATACTCTTGAAGTCAATGTCGTATTTAAAATTGAAACGCTGTTTTACGAATATTCATACATACGATTGAATTTCGAGAAAAATCTGATACTCTAATTTTAATAAATCAGGCCTATTATTGACATTTTAGTGGTAGGTTTTGCAGAGAATGCGACAAATATTATGAAATGTTTTTGCACTGTTTATCGTTACTGATACATCATTAAAATTGTAATTCATATGAATAAAAAAACTAAATTGATTCTGTTTTAATTAAACAATTTGTTGATATTAAATTTAAATGTAAATTAACAAAAACCCTGTATGAAACATCAGTTGATATTTCTAATAAGCTTTGGTTAATGTCATTTATTGCTTGTTTTAATTAACTCATTAAAATTACGGATTATACGTGCGTTGAAACACACCAATGGCGTTACACTACGTGTAGAGAATTGCATATAAACATACATTTATATAACATCGTTTCAGAACTGATACCACACTTTGAGGAAATTATTTTGATTTATAATATGACTTTTAATAATTACTATAGGCTACAAGGCTATGTCTTGTACAACATCTAATCTAATTCATATTATATTTCTGAAAGTTTGTGTGTTTGTTTGTTTGCTTGTTTGTTTGTTTGTTTGTTTGTTTGTTTGTTTGTTTGTTTGTTTGTTTGTTATTCAATCACGCTTTAACCACTAGACCAATTGAGATGAAATTTGGTACGAATATGGTTTAAGTATCAGAGATACATATAGGCCTATTCCCGCTTTACAAAACGTCATTATACTACTTACCCTGCCCAAAATAATTATCAGTTTTTAGTTTTTTAACATCTGTTAACTATAGTTAGGTTTAATTACTGTTTACTGAACATGAGATTTAGGCACCTGAGATGGACATCTAATCCCATTTTACAAATCTTAATCTATGTTGCAAAATTATTGCAAAATTATTGTTTTTAATGTTACATTTTCATCTAATAATCATAATCTGGTATTTTTCATTTAAGACTATTCAGTGTTTTTAAAGCTGAGTGCAGAATATATATATATATATATATATATATATATATATATATATATATATATATATATATATATATATATATATATATATATACAATTTTATTAGGATACTTTAATTGTAAGGTAGTAGGCCCTATATATATTTGCGTAATTACATTATATGAAAAAATGGTAAATATGCAGTGCAGCATCTATTGGCGTTTTCGATATTTTTCTTACTAAAATGCTTTATTATGTGCCCAAAAGCAAAAATCCAAAATATGAAAGCAGAAGAAGTACGATAAAATTCGAAAATAAAAGTGATCAACATAACCTCAAAATTGCTACCGGCGAAAATCGGTACCGTGTTGTACTGATTTTAGACGTATTTTTATTGTTTTACTGATCTACAGATCAGTAAAACAATAAAAATACGTCTAACACGGGTTTGGGTGATAGGAAACCCATTTTTTAAAAGAATAGTGCAACCTAAGTGACACGGTTATTAGGCCTAACACGGTGATGCGTGAAAAAACCTTTATATTTTTTTAAAGATTATTTGGCTACACATCCTGTCACGGTTGTTAGGCCAAACACGGTGATGCGTAAAAAAACCTTTATATTTTTTTAAAGAATACTGCATATCCTGACACGGTTGTTAGACCTATTACGGTGATATGTGAAAAAACCTTTAAAATTTTTAAAAGAATACTAAGTATATTAACTGACACTGTTATTAGGCCTAACACGGTGATGTGTGAAAAAAACCTTTATTTTTTTAAAGAGTTTCCAAACCTTAACTGACAAGGTTGTCATGCCTAACATAGTGATACGTGAAAAATCTTTATATTTTTTTACAGAATACTCCATTAGCAAACTAATATGGTTGTTAGGCCTAACACGGTGAAGCATTAAAAAAACCTTTATTTATTTTTTTCAAAAGAGTACTACATAACCTAACTGACACGGTTGTTGGGTTAAACGGTGATGCAGGAAAAAAACCTTAATTTTTTTTAAAGGTTACTGCAAAACTTAACTAATACGGTTGTTGGTCCTAACACGGTAATGCATGATCTTTAATGTATATTATGATTGCGGGCAAAGCCGTGACGGGTAACAGCTAATCATATTATATTTCTGAAAGTTTGTTTTTGTTTATTTGTTTGTTATTCAAATACACTTTAACTACTGGACCAAATGAGATTACATTTGGTGTGAACACGTTTTAGGTATCTGAGATAAACACAATACTATTCCAGTTTAATTGTATAATAATGACTTTTTAATAATACTGTATTTTATTAAAATATGACATGACCCTGTTTTAGCGTATCGAGTAGCAAAAATTGTATGTCGTTGCCGAAAACCATAAATCATATAATATTGTATATAGCAATATATTAAAATGAAATGACCTATTCTGATTTTGAAAATTGACTTTAAATTTTATTGCTTACATTATAATTGCAGGCAAAGCCGCAATGGGTAACAGCTAGTATATATATATATATATATTATTTCTAGAGTCAACATCCCTTTTTCTCAGCGCATACTATTCGTACAGGCATAAAACTATCTTTAGAAAAGAATAGTCCTGACATCGAAAAACGATTTTGCACTAAAATTTAGTATTTGTGGAAAATTTTTACACAAAAACACACTTTTAACCGTCATAGGCAATATGGATGTATATTTTGTACATCCACAAAATTTTGTACATCCACAAATACAGACAATAATTTGTATATATTACGAAGCTAACTTATTAATCACGAATCCCATTAAAAATATTTTTTTGCATATCGTGCTTCGAACAATTTCAATATTTACTAAAAATCATTAAACTAATAGGATATCTAGCCCTATTGACAGTCCCCTATCCCTGGCCGTCGTACAAGCCGGGACAAGCATTTCGAATACTAAACACACGCTTTAAACACAGTTTTTACACTAATATATTTGTGATTTCTCCTTCAATTCATTTATCTATTATTAACACGGACATAAAATACAAGTACAGTTAAAATGTCAAAATACAGTTACAGGTTATCAAACTGCATTTTCAATTGACTAGTTACCTATTCAAATTGCGTTTTCTATCACTATAAACAAGTCGCAGGGACAAATACTTCAAAGAACAGGGTTGTATTTACCAAATGCCGTCTTTACCTAGTTACCTAGTTTCAGTGACAGTTACCTACTCAAATTGCGTTTTCTATCACTATAAATTAGTCGCAGGGTAAATACTTCAAAGAACAGGATTGTATTTACCAAATGCCGTCTTTACCTAGTTACCTAGTTTCAGTGACAGTTACCTATTCAAATTGCGTTTTCTATCACTATAAACAAGTCGCAGGGACAAATACTTCAAAGAACAGGATTGTATTTACCAAATGCCGTCTTTACCTAGTTACCTAATTTCAGTGACAGTTACCTACTCAAATTGCGTTTTCTATCACTATAAACAAGTCGCAGAGACAAATACTTCAAAGAACAGGATTCTATTTACCAAATGCCGTCTTTACCTAGTTACCTAGTTTCAATGACAGTTACCTACTCAAATTGCGTTTTCTATCACTATAAACAAGTCGCAGGGACAAATACTTCAAAGAACAGGATTGTATTTACCAAATGCCGTCTTTACCTAGTTACCTAGTTTCAGTGACAGTTACCTACTCAAATTGCGTTTTCTATCACTATAAACAAGTCGCAGGGACAAATACTTCAAAGAACAGGATTCTATTTACCAAATGCCGTCTTTACTTAGTTACCTAGTTTCAATGACAGTTACCTACTCAAATTGCGTTTTCTATCACTATAAACAAGACGCAGGGACAAATACTTCAAAGAACAGGATTGTATTTACCAAATGCCGTCTTTACCTAGTTACCTAGTTTCAGTGACAGTTACCTACTCAAATTGCGTTTTCTATCACTATAAACAAGTCGCAGGGACAAATACTTCAAAGAACAGGATTGTATTTACCAAATGCCGTCTTTACCTAGTTACCTAGTTTCAGTGACAGTTACCTACTCAAATTGCGTTTTCTATCACTATAAACAAGTCGCAGGGACAAATACTTCAAAGAACAGGATTCTATTTACCAAATGCCGTCTTTACCTAGTTACCTAGTTTCAGTGACAGTTACCTACTCAAATTGCGTTTTCTATCACTATAAACAAGTCGCAGGGACAAATACTTCAAAGAACAGGATTGTATTTACCAAATGCCGTCTTTACCTAGTTACCTAGTTTCAGTGACAGTTACCTACTCAAATTGCGTTTTCTATCACTATAAACAAGTCGCAGGGACAAATACTTCAAAGAACAGGATTGTATTTACCAAATGCCGTCTTTACCTAGTTACCTAGTTTCAGTGACAGTTACCTACTCAAATTGCGTTTTCTATCACTATAAACAAGTCGCAGGGACAAATACTTCAAAGAACAGGATTGTATTTACCAAATGCCGTCTTTACCTAGTTACCTAGTTTCAGTGACAGTTACCTACTCAAATTGCGTTTTCTATCACTATAAACAAGTCGCAGGGACAAATACTTCAAAGAACAGGATTCTATTTACCAAATGCCGTCTTTACCTAGTTACCTAGTTTCAGTGACAGTTACCTACTCAAATTGCGTTTTCTATCACTATAAACAAGTCGCAGGGACAAATACTTCAAAGAACAGGATTCTATTTACCAAATGCCGTCTTTACCTAGTTACCTAGTTTCAGTGACAGTTACCTACTCAAATTGCGTTTTCTATCACTATAAACAAGTCGCAGGGACAAATACTTCAAAGAACAGGATTGTATTTACCAAATGCCGTCTTTACCTAGTTACCTAGTTTCAGTGACAGTTACCTACTCAAATTGCGTTTTCTATCACTATAAACAAGTCGCAGGGACAAATACTTCAAAGAACAGGATTCTATTTACCAAATGCCGTCTTTACCTAGTTACCTAGTTTCAGTGACAGTTACCTACTCAAATTGCGTTTTCTATCACTATAAACAAGTCGCAGGGACAAATACTTCAAAGAACAGGATTGTATTTACCAAATGCCGTCTTTACCTAGTTACCTAGTTTCAGTGACAGTTACCTACTCAAATTGCGTTTTCTATCACTATAAACAAGTCGCAGGGACAAATACTTCAAAGAACAGGATTGTATTTACCAAATGCCGTCTTTACCTAGTTACCTAGTTTCAGTGACAGTTACCTACTCAAATTGCGTTTTCTATCACTATAAACAAGTCGCAGGGACAAATACTTCAAAGAACAGGATTGTATTTACCAAATGCCGTCTTTACCTAGTTACCTAGTTTCAGTGACAGTTACCTACTCAAATTGCGTTTTCTATCACTATAAACAAGTCGCAGGGACAAATACTTCAAAGAACAGGATTGTATTTACCAAATGCCGTCTTTACCTAGTTACCTAGTTTCAGTGACAGTTACCTACTCAAATTGCGTTTTCTATCACTATAAACAAGTCGCAGGGACAAATACTTCAAAGAACAGGATTGTATTTACCAAATGCCGTCTTTACCTAGTTACCTAGTTTCAGTGACAGTTACCTACTCAAATTGCGTTTTCTATCACTATAAACAAGTCGCAGGGACAAATACTTCAAAGAACAGGATTGTATTTACCAAATGCCGTCTTTACCTAGTTACCTAGTTTCAGTGACAGTTACCTACTCAAATTGCGTTTTCTATCACTATAAACAAGTCGCAGGGGGACAAATACTTCAAAGAACAGGATTGTATTTACCAAATGCCGTCTTTACCTAGTTACCTAGTTTCAGTGACAGTTACCTACTCAAATTGCGTTTTCTATCACTATAAACAAGTCGCAGGGACAAATACTTCAAAGAACAGGATTGTATTTACCAAATGCCGTCTTTACCTAGTTACCTAGTTTCAGTGACAGTTACCTACTCAAATTGCGTTTTCTATCACTATAAACAAGTCGCAGGGACAAATACTTCAAAGAACAGGATTGTATTTACCAAATGCCGTCTTTACCTAGTTACCTAGTTTCAGTGACAGTTACCTACTCAAATTGCGTTTTCTATCACTATAAACAAGTCGCAGGGACAAATACTTCAAAGAACAGGATTGTATTTACCAAATGCCGTCTTTACCTAGTTACCTAGTTTCAGTGACAGTTACCTACTCAAATTGCGTTTTCTATCACTATAAACAAGTCGCAGGGACAAATACTTCAAAGAACAGGATTGTATTTACCAAATGCCGTCTTTACCTAGTTACCTAGTTTCAGTGACAGTTACCTACTCAAATTGCGTTTTCTATCACTATAAACAAGTCGCAGGGACAAATACTTCAAAGAACAGGATTGTATTTACCAAATGCCGTCTTTACCTAGTTACCTAGTTTCAGTGACAGTTACCTACTCAAATTGCGTTTTCTATCACTATAAACAAGTCGCAGGGACAAATACTTCAAAGAACAGGATTGTATTTACCAAATGCCGTCTTTACCTAGTTACCTAGTTTCAGTGACAGTTACCTACTCAAATTGCGTTTTCTATCACTATAAACAAGTCGCAGGGACAAATACTTCAAAGAACAGGATTGTATTTACCAAATGCCGTCTTTACCTAGTTACCTAGTTTCAGTGACAGTTACCTACTCAAATTGCGTTTTCTATCACTATAAACAAGTCGCAGGGACAAATACTTCAAAGAACAGGATTGTATTTACCAAATGCCGTCTTTACCTAGTTACCTAGTTTCAGTGACAGTTACCTACTCAAATTGCGTTTTCTATCACTATAAACAAGTCGCAGGGACAAATACTTCAAAGAACAGGATTGTATTTACCAAATGCCGTCTTTACCTAGTTACCTAGTTTCAGTGACAGTTACCTACTCAAATTGCGTTTTCTATCACTATAAACAAGTCGCAGGGACAAATACTTCAAAGAACAGGATTGTATTTACCAAATGCCGTCTTTACCTAGTTACCTAGTTTCAGTGACAGTTACCTACTCAAATTGCGTTTTCTATCACTATAAACAAGTCGCAGGGACAAATACTTCAAAGAACAGGATTGTATTTACCAAATGCCGTCTTTACCTAGTTACCTAGTTTCAGTGACAGTTACCTACTCAAATTGCGTTTTCTATCACTATAAACAAGTCGCAGGGACAAATACTTCAAAGAACAGGATTGTATTTACCAAATGCCGTCTTTACCTAGTTACCTAGTTTCAGTGACAGTTACCTACTCAAATTGCGTTTTCTATCACTATAAACAAGTCGCAGGGACAAATACTTCAAAGAACAGGATTGTATTTACCAAATGCCGTCTTTACCTAGTTACCTAGTTTCAGTGACAGTTACCTACTCAAATTGCGTTTTCTATCACTATAAACAAGTCGCAGGGACAAATACTTCAAAGAACAGGATTGTATTTACCAAATGCCGTCTTTACCTAGTTACCTAGTTTCAGTGACAGTTACCTACTCAAATTGCGTTTTCTATCACTATAAACAAGTCGCAGGGACAAATACTTCAAAGAACAGGATTGTATTTACCAAATGCCGTCTTTACCTAGTTACCTAGTTTCAGTGACAGTTACCTACTCAAATTGCGTTTTCTATCACTATAAACAAGTCGCAGGGACAAATACTTCAAAGAACAGGATTGTATTTACCAAATGCCGTCTTTACCTAGTTACCTAGTTTCAGTGACAGTTACCTACTCAAATTGCGTTTTCTATCACTATAAACAAGTCGCAGGGACAAATACTTCAAAGAACAGGATTGTATTTACCAAATGCCGTCTTTACCTAGTTACCTAGTTTCAGTGACAGTTACCTACTCAAATTGCGTTTTCTATCACTATAAACAAGTCGCAGGGACAAATACTTCAAAGAACAGGATTGTATTTACCAAATGCCGTCTTTACCTAGTTACCTAGTTTCAGTGACAGTTACCTACTCAAATTGCGTTTTCTATCACTATAAACAAGTCGCAGGGACAAATAAATACTTCAAAGAACAGGATTGTATTTACCAAATGCCGTCTTTACCTAGTTACCTAGTTTCAGTGACAGTTACCTACTCAAATTGCGTTTTCTATCACTATAAACAAGTCGCAGGGACAAATACTTCAAAGAACAGGATTGTATTTACCAAATGCCGTCTTTACCTAGTTACCTAGTTTCAGTGACAGTTACCTACTCAAATTGCGTTTTCTATCACTATAAACAAGTCGCAGGGACAAATACTTCAAAGAACAGGATTGTATTTACCAAATGCCGTCTTTACCTAGTTACCTAGTTTCAGTGACAGTTACCTACTCAAATTGCGTTTTCTATCACTATAAACAAGTCGCAGGGACAAATACTTCAAAGAACAGGATTGTATTTACCAAATGCCGTCTTTACCTAGTTACCTAGTTTCAGTGACAGTTACCTACTCAAATTGCGTTTTCTATCACTATAAACAAGTCGCAGGGACAAATACTTCAAAGAACAGGATTCTATTTACCAAATGCCGTCTTTACCTAGTTACCTAGTTTCAGTGACAGTTACCTACTCAAATTGCGTTTTCTATCACTATAAACAAGTCGCAGGGACAAATACTTCAAAGAACAGGATTGTATTTACCAAATGCCGTCTTTACCTAGTTACCTAGTTTCAGTGACAGTTACCTACTCAAATTGCGTTTTCTATCACTATAAACAAGTCGCAGGGACAAATACTTCAAAGAACAGGATTGTATTTACCAAATGCCGTCTTTACCTAGTTACCTAGTTTCAGTGACAGTTACCTACTCAAATTGCGTTTTCTATCACTATAAACAAGTCGCAGGGACAAATACTTCAAAGAACAGGATTGTATTTACCAAATGCCGTCTTTACCTAGTTACCTAGTTTCAGTGACAGTTACCTACTCAAATTGCGTTTTCTATCACTATAAACAAGTCGCAGGGACAAATACTTCAAAGAACAGGATTGTATTTACCAAATGCCGTCTTTACCTAGTTACCTAGTTTCAGTGACAGTTACCTACTCAAATTGCGTTTTCTATCACTATAAACAAGTCGCAGGGACAAATACTTCAAAGAACAGGATTGTATTTACCAAATGCCGTCTTTACCTAGTTACCTAGTTTCAGTGACAGTTACCTACTCAAATTGCGTTTTCTATCACTATAAACAAGTCGCAGGGACAAATACTTCAAAGAACAGGATTGTATTTACCAAATGCCGTCTTTACCTAGTTACCTAGTTTCAGTGACAGTTACCTACTCAAATTGCGTTTTCTATCACTATAAACAAGTCGCAGGGACAAATACTTCAAAGAACAGGATTGTATTTACCAAATGCCGTCTTTACCTAGTTACCTAGTTTCAGTGACAGTTACCTACTCAAATTGCGTTTTCTATCACTATAAACAAGTCGCAGGGACAAATACTTCAAAGAACAGGATTGTATTTACCAAATGCCGTCTTTACCTAGTTACCTAGTTTCAGTGACAGTTACCTACTCAAATTGCGTTTTCTATCACTATAAACAAGTCGCAGGGACAAATACTTCAAAGAACAGGATTGTATTTACCAAATGCCGTCTTTACCTAGTTACCTAGTTTCAGTGACAGTTACCTACTCAAATTGCGTTTTCTATCACTATAAACAAGTCGCAGGGACAAATACTTCAAAGAACAGGATTGTATTTACCAAATGCCGTCTTTACCTAGTTACCTAGTTTCAGTGACAGTTACCTACTCAAATTGCGTTTTCTATCACTATAAACAAGTCGCAGGGACAAATACTTCAAAGAACAGGATTGTATTTACCAAATGCCGTCTTTACCTAGTTACCTAGTTTCAGTGACAGTTACCTACTCAAATTGCGTTTTCTATCACTATAAACAAGTCGCAGGGACAAATACTTCAAAGAACAGGATTCTATTTACCAAATGCCGTCTTTACCTAGTTACCTAGTTTCAGTGACAGTTACCTACTCAAATTGCGTTTTCTATCACTATAAACAAGTCGCAGGGACAAATACTTCAAAGAACAGGATTGTATTTACCAAATGCCGTCTTTACCTAGTTACCTAGTTTCAGTGACAGTTACCTACTCAAATTGCGTTTTCTATCACTATAAACAAGTCGCAGGGACAAATACTTCAAAGAACAGGATTGTATTTACCAAATGCCGTCTTTACCTAGTTACCTAGTTTCAGTGACAGTTACCTACTCAAATTGCGTTTTCTATCACTATAAACAAGTCGCAGGGACAAATACTTCAAAGAACAGGATTGTATTTACCAAATGCCGTCTTTACCTAGTTACCTAGTTTCAGTGACAGTTACCTACTCAAATTGCGTTTTCTATCACTATAAACAAGTCGCAGGGACAAATACTTCAAAGAACAGGATTGTATTTACCAAATGCCGTCTTTACCTAGTTACCTAGTTTCAGTGACAGTTACCTACTCAAATTGCGTTTTCTATCACTATAAACAAGTCGCAGGGACAAATACTTCAAAGAACAGGATTGTATTTACCAAATGCCGTCTTTACCTAGTTACCTAGTTTCAGTGACAGTTACCTACTCAAATTGCGTTTTCTATCACTATAAACAAGTCGCAGGGACAAATACTTCAAAGAACAGGATTCTATTTACCAAATGCCGTCTTTACCTAGTTACCTAGTTTCAGTGACAGTTACCTACTCAAATTGCGTTTTCTATCACTATAAACAAGTCGCAGGGACAAATACTTCAAAGAACAGGATTGTATTTACCAAATGCCGTCTTTACCTAGTTACCTAGTTTCAGTGACAGTTACCTACTCAAATTGCGTTTTCTATCACTATAAACAAGTCGCAGGGACAAATACTTCAAAGAACAGGATTGTATTTACCAAATGCCGTCTTTACCTAGTTACCTAGTTTCAGTGACAGTTACCTACTCAAATTGCGTTTTCTATCACTATAAACAAGTCGCAGGGACAAATACTTCAAAGAACAGGATTGTATTTACCAAATGCCGTCTTTACCTAGTTACCTAGTTTCAGTGACAGTTACCTACTCAAATTGCGTTTTCTATCACTATAAACAAGTCGCAGGGACAAATACTTCAAAGAACAGGATTGTATTTACCAAATGCCGTCTTTACCTAGTTACCTAGTTTCAGTGACAGTTACCTACTCAAATTGCGTTTTCTATCACTATAAACAAGTCGCAGGGACAAATACTTCAAAGAACAGGATTGTATTTACCAAATGCCGTCTTTACCTAGTTACCTAGTTTCAGTGACAGTTACCTACTCAAATTGCGTTTTCTATCACTATAAACAAGTCGCAGGGACAAATACTTCAAAGAACAGGATTCTATTTACCAAATGCCGTCTTTACCTAGTTACCTAGTTTCAGTGACAGTTACCTACTCAAATTGCGTTTTCTATCACTATAAACAAGTCGCAGGGACAAATACTTCAAAGAACAGGATTGTATTTACCAAATGCCGTCTTTACCTAGTTACCTAGTTTCAGTGACAGTTACCTACTCAAATTGCGTTTTTTCTATCACTATAAACAAGTCGCAGGGACAAATACTTCAAAGAACAGGATTGTATTTACCAAATGCCGTCTTTACCTAGTTACCTAGTTTCAGTGACAGTTACCTACTCAAATTGCGTTTTCTATCACTATAAACAAGTCGCAGGGACAAATACTTCAAAGAACAGGATTGTATTTACCAAATGCCGTCTTTACCTAGTTACCTAGTTTCAGTGACAGTTACCTACTCAAATTGCGTTTTCTATCACTATAAACAAGTCGCAGGGACAAATACTTCAAAGAACAGGATTGTATTTACCAAATGCCGTCTTTACCTAGTTACCTAGTTTCAGTGACAGTTACCTACTCAAATTGCGTTTTCTATCACTATAAACAAGTCGCAGGGACAAATACTTCAAAGAACAGGATTGTATTTACCAAATGCCGTCTTTACCTAGTTACCTAGTTTCAGTGACAGTTACCTACTCAAATTGCGTTTTCTATCACTATAAACAAGTCGCAGGGACAAATACTTCAAAGAACAGGATTGTATTTACCAAATGCCGTCTTTACCTAGTTACCTAGTTTCAGTGACAGTTACCTACTCAAATTGCGTTTTCTATCACTATAAACAAGTCGCAGGGACAAATACTTCAAAGAACAGGATTGTATTTACCAAATGCCGTCTTTACCTAGTTACCTAGTTTCAGTGACAGTTACCTACTCAAATTGCGTTTTCTATCACTATAAACAAGTCGCAGGGACAAATACTTCAAAGAACAGGATTGTATTTACCAAATGCCGTCTTTACCTAGTTACCTAGTTTCAGTGACAGTTACCTACTCAAATTGCGTTTTCTATCACTATAAACAAGTCGCAGGGACAAATACTTCAAAGAACAGGATTGTATTTACCAAATGCCGTCTTTACCTAGTTACCTAGTTTCAGTGACAGTTACCTACTCAAATTGCGTTTTCTATCACTATAAACAAGTCGCAGGGACAAATACTTCAAAGAACAGGATTGTATTTACCAAATGCCGTCTTTACCTAGTTACCTAGTTTCAGTGACAGTTACCTACTCAAATTGCGTTTTCTATCACTATAAACAAGTCGCAGGGACAAATACTTCAAAGAACAGGATTGTATTTACCAAATGCCGTCTTTACCTAGTTACCTAGTTTCAGTGACAGTTACCTACTCAAATTGCGTTTTCTATCACTATAAACAAGTCGCAGGGACAAATACTTCAAAGAACAGGATTGTATTTACCAAATGCCGTCTTTACCTAGTTACCTAGTTTCAGTGACAGTTACCTACTCAAATTGCGTTTTCTATCACTATAAACAAGTCGCAGGGACAAATACTTCAAAGAACAGGATTCTATTTACCAAATGCCGTCTTTACCTAGTTACCTAGTTTCAATGACAGTTACCTACTCAAATTGCGTTTTCTATCACTATAAACAAGTCGCAGGGACAAATACTTCAAAGAACAGGATTGTATTTACCAAATGCCGTCTTTACCTAGTTACCTAGTTTCAGTGACAGTTACCTACTCAAATTGCGTTTTCTATCACTATAAACAAGTCGCAGGGACAAATACTTCAAAGAACAGGATTGTATTTACCAAATGCCGTCTTTACCTAGTTACCTAGTTTCAGTGACAGTTACCTACTCAAATTGCGTTTTCTATCACTATAAACAAGTCGCAGGGACAAATACTTCAAAGAACAGGATTGTATTTACCAAATGCCGTCTTTACCTAGTTACCTAGTTTCAGTGACAGTTACCTACTCAAATTGCGTTTTCTATCACTATAAACAAGTCGCAGGGACAAATACTTCAAAGAACAGGATTGTATTTACCAAATGCCGTCTTTACCTAGTTACCTAGTTTCAGTGACAGTTACCTACTCAAATTGCGTTTTCTATCACTATAAACAAGTCGCAGGGACAAATACTTCAAAGAACAGGATTGTATTTACCAAATGCCGTCTTTACCTAGTTACCTAGTTTCAGTGACAGTTACCTACTCAAATTGCGTTTTCTATCACTATAAACAAGTCGCAGGGACAAATACTTCAAAGAACAGGATTGTATTTACCAAATGCCGTCTTTACCTAGTTACCTAGTTTCAGTGACAGTTACCTACTCAAATTGCGTTTTCTATCACTATAAACAAGTCGCAGGGACAAATACTTCAAAGAACAGGATTCTATTTACCAAATGCCGTCTTTACCTAGTTACCTAGTTTCAATGACAGTTACCTACTCAAATTGCGTTTTCTATCACTATAAACAAGTCGCAGGGACAAATACTTCAAAGAACAGGATTGTATTTACCAAATGCCGTCTTTACCTAGTTACCTAGTTTCAGTGACAGTTACCTACTCAAATTGCGTTTTCTATCACTATAAACAAGTCGCAGGGACAAATACTTCAAAGAACAGGATTGTATTTACCAAATGCCGTCTTTACCTAGTTACCTAGTTTCAGTGACAGTTACCTACTCAAATTGCGTTTTCTATCACTATAAACAAGTCGCAGGGACAAATACTTCAAAGAACAGGATTGTATTTACCAAATGCCGTCTTTACCTAGTTACCTAGTTTCAGTGACAGTTACCTACTCAAATTGCGTTTTCTATCACTATAAACAAGTCGCAGGGACAAATACTTCAAAGAACAGGATTGTATTTACCAAATGCCGTCTTTACCTAGTTACCTAGTTTCAATGACAGTTACCTACTTAAATTGCGTTTTCTATCACTATAAACAAGTCGCAGGGACAAATACTTCAAAGAACAGGATTGTATTTACCAAATGCCGTCTTTACCTAGTTACCTAGTTTCAGTGACAGTTACCTACTCAAATTGCGTTTTCTATCACTATAAACAAGTCGCAGGGACAAATACTTCAAAGAACAGGTTTCTGTTTACCAAATGCCGTCTTTACCTAGTTACCTAGTTTCAGTGACAGTTACCTACTCAAATTGCGTTTTCTATCACTATAAACAAGTCGCAGGGACAAATACTTCAAAGAACAGGATTCTATTTACCAAATGCCGTCTTTACCTAGTTACCTAGTTTCAATGACAGTTACCTACTCAAATTGCGTTTTCTATCACTATAAACAACTCGCAGGGACAAATACTTCAAAGAACAGGATTGTATTTACCAAATGCCACCTAGTTACCTAGTTTCAGTGACAGTTACCTACTCAAATTGCGTTTTCTATCACTATAAACAAGTCGCAGGGACAAATACTTCAAAGAACAGGATTGTATTTACCAAATGCCGTCTTTACCTAGTTACCTAGTTTCAGTGACAGTTACCTACTCAAATTGCGTTTTCTATCACTATAAACAAGTCGCAGGGACAAATACTTCAAAGAACAGGATTGTATTTACCAAATGCCGTCTTTACCTAGTTACCTAGTTTCAGTGACAGTTACCTACTCAAATTGCGTTTTCTATCACTATAAACAAGTCGCAGGGACAAATACTTCAAAGAACAGGATTCTATTTACCAAATGCCGTCTTTACCTAGTTACCTAGTTTCAATGACAGTTACCTACTCAAATTGCGTTTTCTATCACTATAAACAAGTCGCAGGGACAAATACTTCAAAGAACAGGATTGTATTTACCAAATGCCGTCTTTACCTAGTTACCTAGTTTCAGTGACAGTTACCTACTCAAATTGCGTTTTCTATCACTATAAACAAGTCGCAGGGACAAATACTTCAAAGAACAGGATTGTATTTACCAAATGCCGTCTTTACCTAGTTACCTAGTTTCAGTGACAGTTACCTACTCAAATTGCGTTTTCTATCACTATAAACAAGTCGCAGGGACAAATACTTCAAAGAACAGGATTGTATTTACCAAATGCCGTCTTTACCTAGTTACCTAGTTTCAGTGACAGTTACCTACACAAATTGCGTTTTCTATCACTATAAACAAGTCGCAGGGACAAATACTTCAAAGAACAGGTTTCTGTTTACCAAATGCCGTCTTTACCTAGTTACCTAGTTTCAATGACAGTTACCTACTTAAATTGCGTTTTCTATCACTATAAACTAGTCGCAGGGACAAATACTTCAAAGAACAGGATTGTATTTACCAAATGCCGTCTTTACCTAGTTACCTAGTTTCAGTGACAGTTACCTATTCAAATTGCGTTTTCTATCACTATAAACAAGTCGCAGGTACAAATACTTCTAAGAGCAGGATTGTATTTACTAAATGCCGTCTTTACTCAAGGACAATTGCATGTAGTCTTTGCAATAGTAACTAAATCAACTAACATGTTTGTAACTATTAAATAAATGAAATACAAAAAGCACACGAATGACATTCTTACATCAATTATCGTTTACAACAAGGTATTGCAAAGCCCTGTAGAAATTGCCATTAAAAAATTATTGTCTGTATTGAAATGTATATACTACAATAACTCATAAATTTGTGATTATTATTTCAAACAGATCGCTTATCGATATATATTTTAAATATGTTTTCATTTCCGTCCAACTACCGCCCTCACCCCAACGACTACTCTTATTCAGAAGGCTGTGTTTACTTGAAACTTTCATAGCGCGAAATTTCGCACGGACCCCTGGTTTTAAAGTTAAAGAACAATTACAGTAATGTTCTGACGAACCATTCACGTACTAAAGTGCGCTACAGTCACAGAACACATGCAAAGGCTCAACAGTTTTGGAAAGTTGTTAACTGGGTTTATGTTAACACAAGATCAAGCAGTGTACTTCATATGCCGATTTATTGCAGCGGTGTTATCAACTGGTTTGTGCTACCCTTCCCTCCGTACAGTTAGAGATGAAGGTGGAAAGAGGTGACTGCAATTCTGCAATGTGTTGCTACAGTGGCGCAGAGTAGTGCTGGAAGTTAGAAGCGTGGCTGATCTGAGGTAATTTACTTTGAACCTGAGCGTTCTGTTATGTTCATTTTTCTGTGCTACGGTCGTTATAGAACCAAAGACTCTTCCTGCAGCTTTCTCTCCTTCCCTCCGTCCACGGCCATCCTTCTCTATTGTAACACACCCAATCTTCACTTGGTCCAACCTCTTAAAGGCTAAAACACAGTGAGCGGAGCAGTGTGGTGCGCTTGTTGTTGCGCAAAGAAAACAGAACGGAGCCCGGTGTCTCATTCATTGCCTGATTTCATATCTTTGTTCAAACTAAATTGTCGGTTTTTCTACCCGATAATGTGACCTTTGTGGATTACTATGGATTAATAGGTGAGTAAAAGGATTCATTACTTCTTTCAAGGTAGGAAGACATACGGTGGGCGCCATCATCTATTTCCAGTGTTAAAACGACATCCTGTTAGTTTCTTTCAATATACTAGAATGCCATTACGGACATTTGAATATGTTCTTCGAAATACAGGGTCCGCCAGTGAAACGGGATGATTAAATACAGTAATTGTTTGTTGAAAAAAGTTTTTTCAATATTTTCTTAATAAATAATTGAAAGTATATGAATTGAAGTATATGGGTACAATACGAAAAATATTATTTTTTGAACACTAGGTCTACCTCCATTGCAGTTAAGGCATTTTTGGAGCCTGACTTGGAAGTTTTACATGACCTCTCGCAGCATGTTGACAGGTATTGCCGCAATCTTGTCTACAATTCCTTGTTTGAGAGCTTGAATGGTTGTGGGTGTATCTGCTTGAAATACTTTTGTTTTTAGGTATTCTCATAAAACAAAAACAGGCACCCCGCCCACAGATGTGTCACTTATTCCAATGCGAAGGGTTGTTGTTTGGCTGATCGGCGAGGACTTCTAACCATAGCCTGTTAAACAGCTGCGATGCTTTCAGGTGTTCGAACAGTTTTTACACTCCCGCCTCTTTTTTTAGACGTTGATCCCGTTTGTTCGAGGTTGTTTACCCATGTTCGAATTGCATTATCTGACGGAACAGGCTGGTTACGCGGTATGTTAAATGACGTCGGAAAGCATGTCGAGTTTGCACAAAATGTTCGCCATTTTGATTTTTTGCCACCGCGTAGCCACGTTGTTCACCAGTTCAACGATCCATTGCAACTAAACGGTAGATTGTGCAAGGGGTGAAGCTCCACTAACCATCCCAACTACTGTCAACTTTGTCTCAAGGTCACCTACAATCATCCCGTTTCATTAGTGGACCCTGTGTGACTGCGAAACAAATTACAGATGGAAGAATTGTACTATTCTATACCTAAACCTGCGATAAAGGTATAACTCTCGTACATTTCTGCAATAATTTATCCGTCACATGCGCCATCTATCTTAGCTCCCTTAATTTTGTTTTATAACCCCACAACCTACGAGAAGCGAGGAGTCTTAATGGTTTAAAGTAGACTGGGTCTAAACAAATTCAAGAATTAATTATTAGCGAATTTTTATTGAAAATTAAGAGGTCGTCATGATAAAACGTAGACCTAGGACTTTCAAATGAACGCCGAATTACATCTTTTTTTGAAAGATAGTTAATATATATATATATATATATATATATATATATATATATATATATATATATATATATATATATATATATATATTGCTTGTGAACTAAACTCCAATTAACCACTTACAAAATACTAAAATCTTTTTTTTTCTAAATCGGACCTAAAGATTTTGATTAAATTTTGCCTAAATGGTAGTGCATCAGTAACCAATATAATGTACAGGTATTATGTACAAAAGTAAAGAAAATTAAAAGTAATGTTCAAAAGCTATCAAAATAGTTTCAAATTCGTAACTCAAATTCAGTGTATTAAATTTGAAATAAAGAAGCTGAATAAAACTAAAACTAGGCCTATGCTTTTTTTTACAAACGATCCTTTCGTTCATAATTCAAAAATATTCCAAAATTCGTTATCCATTATTCCAAAATTGTTACACTGATTTGAGATACGATTTAACCAAAATACGAACAAAAATAGATTTTCCAATTTTTGTTTTGTCTAGCTTTCGCATCATATTTTTGTGTAAATAATTGAAAGTCACAAACTTCGTATAATGTTTTTACTCCACTATTATTTATTTATTTATTTATCGTACACTAAAGTCTTCTGACAGGACCTTTCTACGTTTGTATCTGTCTCTTCGAACAAGGAAATATTTACTTTTGTTAATGTCAAAAACATTTACTATTTATTTCTTTGGAAAAGTAGCTCCAGAATACAGGCAAAGGTATTTGTTGAGGGGAGAAATGTGTTAGGGGGAATTGTAACTATCCCGCCTTAGTTAAACCACTGGGTAAATACTAGAACCACGCTCGACTCAATATTAGGAGGCCTAGGATGTGTGTTCACGGTTGGAGCAATATTGCATAAAATGTGCTTACTGAACGCTTGTGCACATTTGTACAAGCAACACTTTCTGAACATTTTGTATCAAAGTGCACTTTCTGTACAAACAAAAATATTTATTCAATTAATTTTTAAACTATTAAAAAAATTAATATTTTTATAACATTAAAACAAATCACCTAAGAAACACACTAAAAATTTGGTATAAAAGTTTTATGATAGACCCATGCAGTCTGTGTTAAAGTCATAAAGCCAATTGAAGGTTGATGTACTTTTATTATTACATATCTTTCAATTAGCTCTCTGTTGACTAAATATACCTTATCCTATACACCTGCAATTTACACAAGGCAAATTTATTAGTAAAACACCTCGTATTTTGTGGTTGTAATACAAATTTTTAGTTGTGAATTATTACTTTATTAAAATGAGTAATAGTTAAAATTTCAAAAATACCAAATTTAAAACGTTTAAAACTATTGTCATTCATTCTAAATATATGGCTATGAATGAATGACTTTCTAGGGTTACTGTTGCACGCAACCTTGTATACGAGGTGTGGCTATTAAATAACGAGACTGACGCAGCGGCGGAACAAGTGCGCATGCGCCAACCACCATTGACCGATAGCTGTTTAGTGTTAAGCTTTCTCTTCAGAAGGCTCGTTTGTGTAACCAACACAGTTTAGTCGTAACCTTTAGTATAAAGAGGTGGGCGTTTCTGCTATTTTTATAAAACGTCAACAAACTGTTTGTTGAGGAAAAAGCTGTTTTTAAAACAGTTGGAAAAAACAGGTTTAGAAAACTGAAACTCAAAGTTGTAGCAGCTAAAACATACAGCACATACGTTCAGTTTTCTAAGACTACTTTTTCATTCTAATTACCATAATGTCCTTAAATTGTTTTTGGATATAAAGCATTTAGAAAGGATAAAAATAATCTTTATAAGTGTAGTAATAATTAAAAATCATTCTCAAAACATAATAATTATGTAGCCTATGTCATTTTATATTTACAAAATGCAATGAATTTCTAATAGAAGCATTCTTTTTTTTTACTTAAAAATTAAATAATCCTTTGCATATTTACCAAAATGCAAACGATTTAGAATATTTTTAGTTGATTAAAAAATATTGATGATTGATAATAAATATAAAAAATATGTTTAAATAAAATTAGGCTCTGTATCTACAAAATGCGTGTTACTACAACTCGCAACAAAAATAGAGATAAACGTTGACATTGACCAAACAGTTCTTACTTCACTACATGCTACAAGCAGCAACTTTGGAATAAAGGGAAAAAGCATAAAAGCAGGTAGAAGAAAAGCAGTTAGCAGGAAAGCAGTTAGCAGGCAAACAGCAAGAAAACAGTTTTAGCGCTTGCAGCAAAAATCGAATAGAACAGTCCGTTCCTTGTTCAACAAATAATAAACCAGTCCAAATCAAACTGCTTGTTTCCGTTTGAAAAAGCAGTTCGTTTGTCGTTTATAGAAAAGCAGTTTTTTTTAACAGTTTGGTGTTTTCTACCCCACCACTAAATATAACCTTTCTATATTCCTGCGAAGCTCATAAATCTCAGCGCCTTCTCCAGTACTAGTTTCTTCATAAAGTCTAGGTTTTAAAGAGGATTCAAGATGGTTAACTGACCATCTAATTTGTGATTTCCCACTTTTGTGGTACTTGCTTTGCTAATTGCCTTTCAATTTCTCCTCCTTACTCATAGAAACGTGAGTAGCTAGGGTTTACTCATGTGCGAGGTTTACGCATTTGATCCTCCATTATTTTCTCATTCCTCCATTGATCATTTTGGAACCATACATACCATTTTTAAAGAAAGTACCAGAAATAAGATGTCAGAATTGCATTTGGCTGATGTTTGTAGAAACAAAATGGCGGCCAAAATAAAGTTTAAATAAAGAATAGAACTGATTTTGTTATTTTTTCAAACAAACTTTTATTTTTCATTTTCTTAAAATTTAATTAGGTACAAACTAATTAAAAGAAAACTAAACAGTAATGGAGATTTCATAAATCAGACTTATTCAAACTGGAAATCATCCACAGCTACATACATAACAACGCCGAACAAATGAATCGTTTCTTTATTTATGCATAATTAACAAATTAATTTATTTATTTTGGCCGCCATTTTGTTTTAACAAACATCAACCAGATAGATGCAATTCTCACATACTATTTCTGGTACCTTCTTTAGAAAGTACGTATAGTTACAAAATGATCAATGGAGGAATGAGAAAATAATGGAGGATCAAATGCGTAAACCTCTTCCTGTTGACACACTGTAGAAAAAATATTTAATTTATTCAAAATAAACGTATTTAAAATCCATTATTGTTAAATAAATTGTATTGATATTGATTGATATTTTTTTTCATGAAATTCAACAGAAAGTTTTTTTCGCTGACACAATACTGTGTTTCTGTACAAAACAAACAACACTGTATACACAAGGACCTGAGCTAGCAGAGCGTGCATGATATATGTGACGTCACAGCGGGTTCCTGCTTCTTTAATCCTTTCCAATCCTTTTATAAATTTACGCCTTTAGGTGAAGAATAGAAAAAAACCCAGAACACATGCTGCCTTAACCTCAGCTTACAGGTTCTTGTTTCAAAAGTTATGCTTTAAAGAAATATACAAGTTCATTGTTTTGTTTAATTTTTAAAAATTTTACAAACCCATGATATATATTCTAGGAATGTACTGGGATTTAATTTGTAAAAAATATAATGTCAGAATTTTCCAGTTTTTTTTACTTTATTAGATAAGTACATTTTTTTTTATCTATTGCGCATGGTGGGTTAACAACTCTACGGGAAAATTTAAAAAAATACCACTACAACATGTTTCGAAATATACCGTGGCATCTTTAGACTGCTGTTAAAACATAAGGTATAGACTTTTGAGAGTACTCGGTAGGCCTACTGTTGACTGCTGTAAGTACTGTAGTTGTAAGTGCTATAAGTGCTGTGAGTGCTCCAAGTACTGTAAGTGCTCTAAGCGCTTTAAGTGATGTAAGTGCTTTAAGTGTTGTGAGTGCTCTAAGTGCTGTAAGTGCTATAAGTGCTGTGAGTGCTCTAAGTGATGTAAGTGTTATAAGTTCTGTAAGTGCTATAAGTGCTGTGAGTGCTTTAATTGATGTAAGTGCTATAAGTGCTGTGAGTTTTCCAAGTACTGTAAGTGCTCTAAGCTAAGTGCTGTAAGTGCTCTAAGTGCTGTGATGCTGTGAGTGCTAAAAGTACTGTAAGTGCTCTAAGCTAAGTGCTGTAAGTGCTATAAGTGTTGTGAGTGATATAAGTGCTATAAGTGATGTGAGTGCTCTAAGTGTTGTGAGTGCTCTAAGTGCTGTGAGTGCTCTAAGTGCTATGAGTGCTCCAAGTACTGTAAGTGCTCTAAGCGCTCTAAGTGCTGTGAGTGCTCTAAGTGCTGTAAATGATATAAGTGCTGTGAGTGCTAAAAGTGCTGTAAGTGCTATAAGTGCTGTAAGTGTTATAAGTGTTGTAAGTGCTATAAGTGCTGTGAGTGCTGTAAGTGCGATAAAGGTACTGTAAGCTCTGCAAGTGATTACACATTACATTTGATGCCACAAGGGTAGCGACGGCGGTCGGAGTTTTTCCATTTACCCTGAAACTGTAAATGTGTTGTTTTTCAAATAAAGTAAATTAATTTTGGAGACATTACCGATTACCGAAATTTCTGAAACTGGATTTTTTAAAAGAAATAGCAACCCGTTTGTTTTGTTCGAATATTCAAGAGTTAAATTTGTGTTAAATTTTTAGTTGTGAAATATTACTTTATTAAAATGAGCATAGTTAAAATTTCAACAAATACCAAATTTAAAATTTTTAAAATTCCAAACAAAATAAAAAATTTTAATTTTTAGAATTGTCATACATTTTAAATATATGACCATGAATTAATGAATTCCTAGGGTTACTATTGCACTGCAACCTTGTAGATCTAGTGTGTTCCCTTTCTATATTCCTGGAAACTCATTAATCTCAGCGGCTTCTCCAGTACTAGCTTCTTCATAAAGTCTAGGATTTAAAGAGGATTCAAGATGGTTAACTAACCCACTTCTAATTTGTGATTTCCCACTTTTGTGGTACTTGCTTTGCTAATTGCCTTTCAATATCTCCTCCTTACTCATAGAAACGTGAGTAGCTAGGGAAATATGTGCGAGGTTTACGCATTTGATCCTCCATTATTTTCTCATTCCTCCATTGATCATTTTGCAACTATATATACTTTTTAAAGAGAGTACCAGAAATAAGATGTCAGAATTGCATTTGGCTGATGTTTGTAGAAACAAAATCAGTCAAGTTGATTTTAAAATTCTATTTTATTTTTGTTAATTTTTTGTGGGTTTAATGAACAGTTATGGTTTTTAAAACTATAGTTTTTTGAAAATTATTTTTTTGTTAAGAAAATAAACTCGACTATCTTAAAGCTAATATTTAATCTAAATTCGGCTTGTCTCCAGAAATCTTCACACCACTTCTGGGAAACATTTTTTTATGGGAACTTAAAATTACCAAAATATGAAAATTGATTTTTCACTGTCACAAAACCTTTAACTTAAGCTTTAATTGCTAAGTAGCCGCCTCGGTGGCCTAGTTGATAGCGTACTGGGCTTTCACCCCGAGGACCCGGGTTCGATTTCCGGCCAAGGCTTGACATTTTCATACTCTATAAATCATCCCATCGTGTCCATTAGCCCAAGTGTGCATAATAGTCGGACGTTAAACACCAAAAAGAAAAAAAAACAAAAAACAAAAAAACAATTGTTAAGTTTTTAAAAGCTGATGTTTTATATCAGCACAGTTTTTGTGTTTATCAGAAATTCACTTATAAAATGTTTATAAGTTTATTTATAACATACTTATTAAATGTTTATAAAATGTTTGTACAGAATATTTCTACCTCTTGGATTTGAAACTGATAACCGGCAGTCAGTCTTATAAAATACTCCATCACATTAAGTCAAGTATATTGATATTGATATTGATATATTCTTCTCACATGATAAGTTTCTGCTTAAATCCAATCAGATTGTTACGTTACGGAAGTATTATGCAGTGCCTTAAAAGCCCAATTTGTTGAAACTTCTCCTTGAACCACCTAAGCTGTCAACATTTCTTTCAAAAACCCTTTTTTATATAAAAAAATTAATGTAATTGATTGACAAGTTTAAAAGAATTCCTTTTCATCCAAATGTTACAAAAAAAATTTGAAATTTGTTTTAATGGATTTACCTACACATGACCCGCGTGAAGTCCTTAATCCTGAAGGACCAATTTCGTTATCTATTCACCTCCCTAATCTTCAACAATTGAGGTCCTTTCTAAAATAAAATCATTGTTGTTTGGACCTTTCTCACTTTTCTTTAATTTATTGACAAATTTTATTTGAAAAATGATGCATTGAAACTGCCACACTACTAAGGCTCAAATTCTAAACCTTAAACTGAGCACCAAACTGACCTCCAGATCGATTTTTGAAATATCATTAAGAATAATTGGCATAAAAATTGATGTAGAAATAACTTAGAAAAATTCGTATAGCGGCAAAATCCGCTCAATAGCTTCAAAATGGCGGATATTTCATTTTTTTTAATTACAACTTTTTTATTTCACGCTTTACAAAAAACTGATTTAATCATCGTATCAGCGTTAAAATCGGAATAAATTAGCATCGAATTTAATTGAAAATACGAAAGCGAACCCAATGGCGATTATGGTTCATTTTCATATACATTCAATGTAATTTGAAAGTTTAAAATGTAATTTTTGTAGATTTAAATGTTGATTATCATGGTGAAACTGATTTCCAAAAATTGTAAGATAAAAAATTTGGGGGGGGGGAATTGGGAATTGGCTTCCATCACGTCAGCGAGACAGCTGTTATTACATTATTTTAACCAACTGTAATCGCGTATTCTCATTAGGTGACGAAACAACACACAAGTTTTATATTATGAAATAAATACGTCATTAATGTTAATTAATGACGATACTGAACGTACTGACGATATTAATGTTAAGTTAATTAGGCGATACTGAACAATAAATTGGCAATAATTTTGTTCGGTAGGTTAATTATGGGCAATTAATTAACACCATAATTTACGTTAGTTCAAAAAACTATAATAAATAATTGAACAAATATTTTTTAATTCATTTAATAAGTTTACAGATTCTTAAATAAATGAAACTTAAAAAAATGCACGACTTTCCTACATTCAATTACTTTTCCAAAAATCTGGTTTGTTAGCTATGGATAAAAACCGGGAAATTACATTATTTCTCAAAATCGGTTCATCAGATTTTGTTATTATGTTAGTCATATATGAAGATTCATTATTCGAATAATTTTTCCAAATTTTGAACAAAAATGAACTACGTTTCGAGTGTAAATAAATCCCGACGATGGTCAAGGTTTATCGTCGATTTTTTCAATTATTTCAAAGTTATAAATTCCTTTAATTTTAAATTTGGAAGTTTTTGTTACAAACGTTGAATACGATCGAAATTTGAAGAATTTCTGATGAAATTATTTTGAAAAATTTTCTGATCTTAAGATTTTTTCCTATAGCTCTTGAAACATTTTATGTTGGGATAACGCCCTACCCTAACTCTTTGTTTGGGAATTAAGTGACTATATTTGAGAAAATGTTTACCACTTTGTTAAACTTGATTTTGATAGAGCCGAGTTCATTCAAATCGGTCAATTCTTTTAGTTTTAAATTTACACACACACACACACACACACACACACACACACACACACACACACACACACACACACACACACACACACACAGAGAGAGAGAGAGAGAGAGAGAGAGAGAGAGAGAGACACAGAGAGAGAGAGAAACACAGAGAGAGAGAGAGAGAGAGAGAGAGAAACACAGAGAGAGAGAGAGAGAGAGAGAGAGAGAGAGAGAGAGACACACACACACACACACACACACACACACAGAGAGAGAGAGAGAGAGAGAGAGAGAGAGAGAGAGAGACAGAGAGAGAGAGAGAGAGAGAGAGAGAGAGAGAGAGAGAGAGAGAGAGAGAGACACACACACACACACACACACACACACACACACACACACACACACACACACACACACACACACACACACAGATACACACACACACACACACACACACACACACACACACCTATAAATTAGAACTTTACAAACTTTTGATGACTTGATATTAAGATTTTTTCAATAATATTGTGATGTTTCAAGTAAGTTACACTTTTTTTGTTTCAGCTGATTTTTTCGTAACGACAACATACAAACTCTCCAAAACAATAGAAAGGGTCTATTAATACCCTAATGTATCCATCCGTTGATTATTGTATTTAATGTCACTGTACTGGATACTAAAATTACAAAAACAAAATTATAAACAATATGCTTATCAGCCAACTGCCTCTCATGTTGAACGCATTATATTAAATATCTATTAATAGTAATACATTACGTGTTTGGAAAGTGCCTAATTTTAATTATAATTACAGAAAAAAATTTAAACACTTGATTTTTTAAATATATTTAAACTATGCTTAGTGCATATGTACTTACAATAGGAAACACAAAGACATATTTATTAGGTTTTCAAATTATTAATATTTGAAATAGTTTATCTAACCTAAAAACTAACATTAAGAATAAACAGTTGATTTCAAAAATCAGATGTTCGGGAAATCGGCCGTCGTCCTATGTAACGTTACAATTTTAAACTCATATAACACTTTAAAAAAATATTTATTAAAATGTTAATTAAATGTAAGAAAATTTGTATACACACAAAAATTACAATACAAACATTTGGAAACTTTAAACTTAAAAAAAAGATGTTCAATTTCGCACAACAAAGCAAAAAGTGAAACGATTTTATTTTTAATTTTACGCATATAAAACTGTAGCCTAAAACTGTAAGCCAAGTACACGCGCATAATTTACGAATATTAGGGTGTGTTGACATTTAATTTAAAAAGCATTTTAAAAGTTGTAAAACTAAAGGCTCGTGAGAGAAATAAAAGGGTTTTTCATTTTTTGCTAAAACAAAAGGAAAAAATTAAAGTTAAAACTTTTCTTGACCGTTAAAACTTTTGAATTTAATGCTAGTGTTATTTAATTCAACTACCTATGCTGGAAAATTGCTCATTTATACAAAAGTATGATTTTTCTCGTGCGAGAATTTCAAAAGCTGTTAATTTAATTTGAGTTGATAAGGAACAACTAGTAGTTCAAAGAAAAATATACCTCCCAGGATATTTTAATTAATATACAGAGAGCTCCACAATAGCGCTTGTAACCTTTTCCGCCAATTTAATCGGTAACTGTAATATTGACGAAAAATTTTATTGGACGAACTTTATTAGAAATTGTATGCTCTTTCTCAAGAGGCGGTCAAAATTATGGTAGGTTTTGCCGTTTAGCCAACATTACAGGAAATATCCAACAACTACACTCACAACGTAAATCAAAACCGTTCATCTTGAAACGGAAGTAAATCGGAAAAAATTTTACACTTAAGTCTTTCGAACTTTCTAAAGGTACCTTCCTACCAAATTTCAAAATTTCGGCTAATGCGTTTGGCCAAAAAATACGTACACTCGTCATCGTTAAACCAGAGATCATCATCGTGAAAAAGAAGTAAATGGTAGTGGGTATCTTACACATACTCGTACGTCATTTGGACTTTATACAAGGTACCTTTTGTATAAAATTTCAAAAGAATCGTTTAATGCGTTTGGCTAAAATTACTTAAACTTCTTTTTGGAAATCGGAAACCGCCATTTTGAAACGGAAGTGAATGGGAAAAAATTACGTCGTTTGGATTTTGTACAAGGTACCTCGATACCAAATTTCAAAACAATCGATCAGTGTGTTTGGCCAAAACTGTTTAACAAACAAATCCTTTTAGTGGATGAATTATTAAAAATTTTAGAATTTTTGTTAAGTTTTAAGATAAAAATATTTTTCTTCAATACAAACATGTATACCTACTTTTTAAATTTTTATTCTTTTAGGGTATGAATTCGGAAAAATACTGAAATACATGTTTCATTATTTGTGTTTTAAAGTATGTAGGCTATCTAGAATATACGAACAAATAATATTTTGTTCAATGTAAAATTTGATATGTTTTTTTTACCCCTTTTAATACCTTTAGTGGGTGAATTTTGGAAAATGGTGAAAAATATATTTCATTACTTGTGATTTAGAGTAATTATGTTAAGTTCAAGAAGATACGATCAAAAACATATCGTAAAACAAACAGTTTTATTATTGCAACATAGCCACCGGACCACATATTTAAGTAATTAGGATTATGACCTATTCTTCCAGTCAGTCGCGCGTGTCGTTTGGCCAAGCTGAATTTTATCGTACATATTTTAATCGTGTAATTGTGCTCAGTGTTTGTGACGTATGTTTTTAATGTTTTTTTTTTGACTTTGTGACGACAGAGGGATTTAATATTTTGTATCACGGCCTGAAGATGAAACGATAGAGTTTCGAAACCGCGGTAGCCCTTACGAGGTGAGTGGATAGACTACTGACGGGAATAATAGGTCATAATCCTAAACAGTTTTACCATATTTTTACCCCTTTAGGGGTTGAATATTGGAAAATAATTTCTTAGTGCATCCCTACATAGTGGTATTAGATACCCTACATTTTCAATTATCTAGCTATTATAGTTTTGGCTGTGCTTTGATCAGTCAGTCAGTCAGTCAGTCAGGACTTTGATTTTTATATATACAGATAACAGCTTTTAAAACCACTATAATGAGACAGTTTGTAAGCTGTAGACTTATAGGTCTCTATATTTTTACTCACCTAATCAAATTTATCTCTGCATTCAGTAACAAAATGACTTGCTAGATAACATGTTTTTTTACAGTATTTAAAGAAATTTCTAAAGACCAATGATTTTTTTTTAACATCTGACTATTGTGTACACTTGGGCTAATACAGACGATGGGATGATTTATAGTTTATGAAAATGCCAAGCCCTGGTCGGGAATAGAACCTGGGTCCTCAGGGTGAAAGCCCAGTATGCTATCAACTAGGTTACCGAGGCGGCTAAGACCAAATATATCTAAAGATAAAAACATTTTATTTTATACACAATTAATTAAGCCATACAAAATATAAAATATTACACGGTTGGTGTGAAGCTATAGAAAAATGCCATACAATGTGTTGTTGTCACTAAATCTTCCATTACCGTGTTGTACTCATTAATCAAAAGATAGAACCAATGAAAGTAAAATGTTAAAGTAAAATATATGAACTTTTGGAATATTAAATCCATTTGTCCAGCTTTTAATATTTTGTTATACACTACAAAGCAATCTATATTACTCTCACATGATATATTACGATATTAAATGATCTATTTTTAATTAAATGTTTCCCACTTTTTCTTTATACATTATTTTATTTTAAACATATATCAATAAAAGCTTTATTTACAGTAAATTAAAAAGTAAGTTTTAAAATCTTCAATGGCTAATGACTAAAATAATTAAAGGCTTTTGTTGCCTATTCCACTTTACTAAAATTATAGGCCTACTTGCCATGCTCTAGTTATTTTATTTTTCTATCAGTGTAACTGAAATAACTCATTTATGTCAGCCACAGAAGCTTGTTTATTATAATTCTCTAGGAGTAATTGTTTTTCTGCTTATTACCTGAAATGTGCTCCAGTTAAACTAATGAGGACAGGGAATCTGAGTTAAAAGCAAGGAAAGAGCTTACTAGAGTCTCCAGTCTTGAAACTACAACCTTGTGGTGCGAAAGTTTGGGGACACAACACAGAGTTTAACCAATTTCAAAAAAATAGCGTTTAATTAGTTCATTTACTACCAGGCTGCTTCAATAGCTCATTTATTACCATGTATTCTGTAACAGTTCATTTATTACCATAAAATCTACAATAGCTCATTTTTCATACCTGCAGCAACAGCTAATTAATTACAATTTTTGCCACAACAGCATATTTATTACAAAGTCTGCTACAATTTCACATATTGCCATTTCTGGTTTACTAGCACATTCAATTACCATGTCAGCTGCATTAGCTTTATTATAATTTCTGCTACAACAGCACATTACATTATCATATCTGCTGCAATATCTCATTTATCACCATTTCTGTTGTAATACTTCATATATCCAATGATCTCACCACCTTAATGCCTCTGGGCATTTCCTCATTGGTCACCTACTAGTATCTTTACCAGAAGGACAACTACTCTAATTGCCTAAAACAATGGCAACAAACAAAATGTTTCACTTGACAAATCTGGCAGCCATGGAGACTATCTTTACACTTTCCAACACAGATAAAAATGGACTAAACAATCTCATTCTTTGTGATTTTGTCTTGATTCATGATCATCAAATGCATACACTTTCTTGGCCAATTTGTCATATCTTAAATATCCATTCCAATAGGGAGGAACTTTACCATTGGTCACCATTTAAACATTACTAGGACACTGTGTTTATTTAAACTTAAAATGATGCAATAGCCTAAATATGCTAACAAATTATTAGACAATTTTACAATATCTGTGTACAGACTAACAGACTAGGACTAACCCTACCTACCTTTTATAGACCACTTTCACATTTTTCCACTCTAAAAAAACTGCACATCTTAGGTTTTCTGGCTAGTATTGTAGTAATAATTTCTCTAGTTATCTTCTTCTTTAATTTATCAGGATGTGCAACATACCATTCTGTAAATCTAATTTTTCTTGTCTACTAAACAAAAGCATGAATTGCATCATTTTTATACTTCATATATATTACCACTTCTACTGTTAATATATGAACTTCTGCTGTTAATGTCATGTAGCACATTTCTGCTACAGCAAATTTCATTACCATGTCTGCTGCAATAGGTTATTCATTACCATTTCTACCACAACAGTACATTTCATTACCATGTTTGCTACAATAACTTATTTATCATCATGTCCCCTGTATTAGCTTAACTCTTATTACCATAATTAACTGCTGCTGCAAGAATTCTTTTCTTTTTTTTTTTTTTTTGTACCCACATCCTTTCTACTAAGCTAATGTTTTATTTATTGATGTATTTTGGATTACCTCCATTATAAAAACGTGTTGTTGTATTACTGCTCCAGACACGGATTTTTTTCTTTTATACTTCTTCAACCTCTCCCCTCTTAACCCTTAAAGGGAGCTCTTTATCAACCACCTGATTGATCCCTTCCAAACTTTCTCTTAATGGTCAAAGAAACCCTTCTTATTAGTAAGTATTTTTAAATTTTAAAAATAATAGCATCTGCCTGTGAATTTTTTGTTATTATGATATTTTCCTCCTTTAATTTTAACTTAAATATATTTTCAAATTTCCTAAAATATTTAATCGCCTTCTTTTTTGGCAAATATAATATTGCCATTGAATTTCCATTTCTCCTGGTATATAGCATAATTTTGAATAATTCTTTCCATATTTACGAGAAATATGGCAATTTGTATATGACATTGTTGTGTATTCCTTAATCTAGTTCTAAATTTTTGTTCCATTTGTCCTGGTTTTCTTTAAAATTACATTGCATATTGTAAACACCTTCTCTATTATATTTATCTTTTACTTCAATATGAGTATTTCCCATCAATGTATTTCTTATTAGTTTGTTATCCCAATGTCTATATCATATTTCCTGAAAATGTTTCTTAATTTATGTGTCTCCTTTCTCCTTTATGTATAAACTTCACATGTTTACACTTTTTATTTCTGTTTTTTCTAATTTTTTTCTTTATCTTTTCTTTTTTTTCAATTTTTGAAACAGGCTTTTTATATTTGTTTTATTATAATCATTATTTTGTGCTACTTCAGATGTAATATTAAATTCTATTTTATATATTTTGTTACTTAAATATAACAATATTTAATAACTTGTTAAAAATAAATGCTTACATACTACTAATTAATGTTCCATTAGACTTTGCATTAATTATATATTATTATATACATATCCTTTTTGTGAATTCCAAATTCCATTTTTTAAATCTAGGAAATCTCTTCTTTCCAATGTGAGTTTCAAGTTACTGAGTATTTTATTAATTTCTTTCAATAAAAGCTTTCTATTTCCAGCTAGATCTTTAATCTGCATATCTTAAGTATTCTAAACAACCAAATTTCCCTAATACTTACGATATTTTTTTTTTTATTCCCGAATATAAAACTTACTTAAAATTCCTGACAGCATTTCCTAAACCATCGTCCCTAAACATTTAAAACTCAATCTTTCTCTAAGTCATCTTTCGGTTTATATAGTTTTTATTAAACAAAGTGGTACTAGTTTAAGATAATTCCTAGTGTTTTAATAATGTCATTATTTAAACGTTTATTTCACCAATTTTCTTGTAATTTATCTTCTACAAATTTATATAGTTTTTTAATCAGTATATATGGGTATAAATTTTCAGTAGCAATCAAGTAATTGATAAACCGATAGCGGAGTGAAGGTGGTGCTAAGAGTGGGAAGAGTTTAAGTAGTATCAAAGAAAAAACCTTTGTCTGGAAGAGCAATACAACAATATGTTTTAATAATCAGGAAATATGAAACGTGTCGACAAATAAAATATTGACTAAGCCAGGAAAGACAGATGAATGTACTCAACAAAATAATAACATTCCTAGCAGAAATAATGAAGATAGCTGCTGCAGTAGTAAAGATTATATTTATTGCAATTGTGGCCGTAATAGTTGATTTTTTATCATAGCTACAGCTGCAAAATGTTTTTTTAATTATAACGACTTCTATAAAAGCTAATTTTCCATATACCTAAACCACTGACTTATATAGAGAAATAAATGTGAAATAAATGATATAATACTGATTACTAATCAATACTTTATATCAAAATATCAAATATAAATTTATTAATACATTTTTTTAAATTAAATCAACAATAACAAAAAGATTACTTTTTATACAATTAATTCATTGGCCCTTGTAACTACAAATTTTTTAAGAAATTATTTGCACATGAAAGAACATATGTGCTATCTGTCAGAATAGAAACCTTTGTGCTGATGTCACTGACATAAAACTGGAGCAGTAGATGTTTTCCTTGAGGTAAATATATTGCAATGCATGTTGGGTTGTCAATGTTGCCATCTGTAAGCAAACAATGCAAAATGCATAATATAAACCTTCTACAAATTTTTTCTGGATACTGTCAGCTGGATTCTTGACAACTGTTTTCTCATGAAAAATCATTATAATACGTTCAGTAAATAATAATAATTTATTTCACTAGTAAATTAATAACATTTAAAACCTAGCAACCTATTATTTATATGCAACAACTTCATTCATGCCAAAAGGCAATCCTGCATTAAAGTTATAACTGTTAATATAAAGCAAAACATGTTTTCAAAAGTCATTAATAGGAAAACAAAACAAGATAGGTTGAAAAAAGAAATAAATCTGTATTAAAACAAATTTAACTAAAAAAATTTTTCATAAGTTTTTACATAAAAGCATACACAAATTTAAAAAAATAATTAGCAAATATTTTATACAGTAACACAAATATTATAATTAAATAAGTTTTGTAATGATGTTTTATAATTACTTTTAAGTTAATTTAGTACCAGAAAAAAGAAATATTAATAGTGTAAAAATATTACCCCTAAAAGATTCAAATTAATCACTTTAGCAAAAACTTTCAGTAAGCCATCCTCCCAATGTTCTGATTCAAGTGCTAGATATCACTTTCAAAAAGCAAAAACGCAGTTTTCTCTTATAGATAAAACTAAAAGTTATATTTCTTCAAAATCAGTTTAACATATTTTGTTCAAATTATAATCATACCTGAAGATTTACATAAATCAGGTCTATATAAATTTTAAATAAAAGAATATTAACAAAACTAATTCAGTAATGAAAACAATTTAACGAAACTCCAATTATGTACAATACTTATGTATTTGTTTTAATATCAACTTAACAAATAACTCAATCTTCAAAAAAAAGTAACTTACCTTTATTATCAACAATAAATGGCATCAGTTTTGAATTTAATTTTTTTTTAATATCATCACCTTTTAATTCAAGTAAAAGAAAAGACTGAATTGCACCTTTCCTTTTCAAAAGATTCCATAGTTCTGGAAATATTGCTGTTCTTTCAGTTTCTAAAAAATAAATACAAAAAAGTATATTTCACTTGACATAAACATTACACATGCAAACAGTAGAATCTATGACCTTGATCAGAGAAACTAACAGCTGACTTCACAGATTAAACAATATGTTTCTTTTTGTTAACTATAAATGAAATTTTCAAACTACAACTTTATGATGTGATACAGTGCTTGGGGGTTAACAAAAACCCAAACCTGGTTAAGCCCCTGCCTGGTTAATCTGCCCCCCAGATAATTTTGTATATATATATATATATATATATATATATATATATATATATATATATATATATATATACACACTGTTTGACATATGTTTAAATTGAATATATAATTTAAATAATAATACACACTACACTTTTAATTATGATTAAATAGTACTATTTACAACACTAACATATTGACATGTTTATTAATTTTGTTTGTAAATTACTAACAAAATGCAAAAACTATTTTTTTTCTATCCTTGTGGATATTAGTCCATTAGCCTTCTTGTATTAGTCTGTGCAAGTGAGCTGCCAGACAGTTGTGTCCTGAATTCAGCCAGAAGAGTGTAACAGACTTTCTTCTAAGTTTGTTTCTGCTTATGTGCCATGTCTCCGCTACATCTTCTCATACCAATTCTCTCAAACATTTCTTTGCCTGCTCCTTATTAACATGTATCATGTTTTAGGGCTGGTTGTGATGCTGGATTTTGCATGTCGTGTGATGCGAGGAACATGTATATTAATATATAATAGTATATTTTGGGCGTCGCAAGTCTCATATTAAATTCATTATAATTAAAAATTTTCTATGTTTCTATCCAGAATCAAACCAGAGACCTTGCATGTGTAAGGCGTACATAATAACCACTACACTATGGAAACTATGAAGAAGTATGATCAATGTGAATACACGAAATGAATCATTTTAATTTTGGTTAGTCATATTAAAAGATCAGTTGATTTATATTAATTTGTAACTATAGGTTATAAAAGTTTTAGATTATGTTGTTAAACTACCTATGTTAATTTGTTGTTTATATTAATTTGTAACAATCAGCTGATGTCACTAAACAGCCGATAGGCTATAATAATTTTCAGGTTATGTTGTTAATATCTAGCTATGTTAATTCATTGTTTTTGTAAATAAAATTGTAATAATTAAAATAACAATTAATACAATAAATACAAGATTATTTAATAAATTACAAAACATGTAATTATATCTTTTAAGAAAAAAAGAATAAAATTCTGTTACTGAACCAAAAATAACAATCAAGTGTCATATTTTTGAACAAATTATCCTAATTAAAATAAAAAAGTAAAGAAAAACATGATAAATGATGTTTTAGTTTCTGTTGTAGAAATACAACAGAAATTTGTATTTCAAGGATTCTGAAACATGTATTTTTTATACAAGTATCATATCATGTTGTACTGTTCATCTTTTGTTACTGAACAATTGAAAAAAACCTTTTATAATCATTGGCATAAGTAAGTTCCTGCAACATCCACACTGTGAAGAGGGGACACAATAAATCCAGGATCAGAAAACATGTTTGTGTTGAACATCAAGATGGTTCAACCAGCCTGTTTTAGGTTTATTATATGCGTACCCCATGAAAATGTGATTAAGAATAAAATAATATCGAGATAGTGTTAGGGTGTATTAGTAGTTTCAAAGATAGGTAACTTCGAAAGTTTTTTTAACATAATTTTATATAATAATTAATTCAGCAATTCAGGAAAGAACTGGTGAAATAATTTACCAGACTTATTTCAGTGCACAGTAGAGCATATTGTTTAAGTTGCTGGGAGGTGCACATTTAATTAGTTATGCTACTGATTTTAGTAATGTAATCAGTAATGTTGTGGCCACATGAGCATCAATGGTAGTGAAATGTTAATGCAGTACAGTAGCCAATTTGCCATTGGTCAAATATTTCATTACGGCAGACTTCTACAAAATAAAATTTATTGCAAAATATAGTGTTTTCTTGAATTTAGATAATTTTGACTTTATATTTAAATCTCCTGTATTTGCCTGTTATTAAGTGTTATGGGACATAATATTGTTTTACAGTTCATTTTGTGTCTATTAATATTATTAGATTTTGTCAGTTAACTTCTAATAAGTGCCTTGAAGACTGTTCTGATCTCAGCATCAATTGGTTTCACTGTAGCCAATTGAAAGAGAATGAGAGAAAAGTGCTGAGTATTGTTCTGTGTTCACTTGTCTTCGAAGCCTGGAACTACAATTGTCTGGTTGTGAGTAAAGAAAACTTTAGTATTGCTGAGCCAACACAGTCATTTAGTCAATAAGAGTGTCTATACATACTCTGGTTTTTATATTTTCACTACCTTTGATAGAAACTACTTCTTGATGGAGCATACTTGTTGAGTAAGATGCCACATCAGACTCAACTCATCTCTGGTACAATGAAGTCGTAACACAATTCACTTTACTACTAAAACCTGCAGAGTTATTACTGTACCAATAATTAGATTTATAAAAATCATGCCACTACACATTTTTACTGGTTTTTTACTTGTGATTAATGCAAAATATTAGATTGCATGTAAATATGAACTATTATTTTTAAGACTGCTTAGATCCAGATGCCACAGTTTGATCTAACATTTCTCTATTGAACTATGAACTTGGACAAACCAAAGGTAACACATTAATCTATTACTTTAATCACAAATTATTAATATGAAAACAACACTTGCTAGTCTAAATGTATACCAAGCTAATAGGTTTTAAGTTTATAGTTGATTTAATTCTAGTTTCTAGGCTTTAAGTTTCAAACTGTGACACAAATCATTAGTCCAAATATACAATATTAATGTAAAAAACACATCATCATTCATGCTTCACGTCCACCTAAGTTGTCAAGTGTAAACATCAAGTCATTCTTATAGTGGTCAGCATTCTTTAATGGTGGCAAGGTTGATTTGCTTTAAGATGAGAAAAGGGAAGTATTTTATAATGCTTTCTATGCAGTATGAAACAGAACAGTTAAAAATATAAATCCAGCTTGCAATACCTAAGAGTGTTACTGTAAATTGTTAACATACTGGAAATTATATTATAGTTATGATTGTGAGATGCCATAAAGTCTTGTATTAGTTTCCATTATGTTAAACTATGTGCTCAAAATCAATTTAAATAAATTAATCACTATCAATTTGAAAAAGAGATTATCAAATATTTAACATTTAAGATTATTAAGCAATATACTGGTATATAGCATATCCATTACTAAAACATATAACTCTTTTAAAGGTCTCTTAATATTTATTTCAAGTTAACAGTGATTGTTTTAGTCTTAAAAACAAGATATTTTTATACTTACTTGCATTTTGTCTTTATTTAAATCTTTACAAAAAACTATCAACTACTGAAATCACTGAATTTAAATATAAAACTTATAAAATTATTAGTTTACCTGCAATAGGTAGCTGGCGGAAAAAATCAAAAAATGTAAAATGTAGTGAAGGTAAATCGCATGACATCAACCGATTTCGAATTGCATACTCTGCCCTGCAAATAAAAATAGTATTAAAAATGTCATCCTAATATTTAAAGTTCATATTAGAATCTGTATGGATTCTAGTGTGCAGTACTTATTTCATCTACAAAATGAAACACTTTCTTGGATGAATTTTTGAAAAAGTTTTAGAAAATCTATGTAACACTCAAAACTTTTTATTTTCTGAATTACGTTATTGCTAAATAGTTTTACAATTATCTTAGTTTTGTAGATTCAAACAACATGTATTAAAATTACTTATTTATAATAATGAAGTTAATAATTTTACCTTAAATTACAAATAGTCATATAAGGTATTTGTAGATGACAGTAAACAAAAGATGTACATTGTTTTTCTTCAACTTTTAAGTTTCCGATGAAAACAGGATCAAAAGTTCCATAGCCTTCTGCCACAGCTAACAAAATCACTAACGCTGAAACATAACATAAATACACACAAATATCTTAGTACAAACCACTTTTTAGTTTTATTAATATATTTATTTTATTTATAATCAATGAGTTTCACCAAGTACCAAAATTCTTTAGCATAAATAGTTTAAATCATACAAATGTTAGGAGAACTATAACCAGCATGACCTAATAAAAAAATAGGTCATCTGCCACAGGAAGCAGTTCTCTTTTTTAGCAAAAAACCATTATTAAGAAACTTATTAGACTGTATAAAAGCACTACCACTTCTTTTTAAGAAGAATAAGACTGAAGAAAATATCTTCCTCCTCATCACTAAACACTAAGAAACTTGATACTGTTAACTCAGAATTTGTGATAAAGGTGCACTTTCATTTAACTCTTTGGTAATAATTAATATTTTAATAATAATAATAATAATAATAATAAGTAAGTAAGTAATTATCAAATTAGAACAATGCTTCATCCAATCAATTCTATTGTTGATTTGAATTATCTATAGTTAGTTTACCAAAAAACTCATGAAGATATAATATACTTGTATTACAATAATATTATAGTATATTATATTAAATCAATTATATTATATATAAGTAGTTGATTTCCTAGATATAAAAAGGTGAACTCAGTATCATCACTAGTCTAGAAGAGTCAAACTAAAGCACCATCTCTTATATCTTGGAACCAAAATACAAGTCATCAGTGCTCTTAATAATTCAAAAAGATTAATGGTACAAAATTCTTCAAACTTAAATAACTTAAATTTAGTTAATGTGCTTAACGTTATGTACATGGATATGCATAAATGTATTAATGGTGATCACATTTATGCACTCAAAGATTGTATAGACCCGGAGCCTTCACTCTTTCAAGTGCCTCAATGATTTCTGCATTTCTGGAAGTTGTCTATATCCTGTGCAAAAAAAAAGAAATAAACAGAAGCTCTCCTCATCTTTCATGCTCCATTTATCACACTCCTTGCTAGTTGGCACGATCTTTATTCTGTACGTTGATAGACTGATCTTTGTGCTAATACATTTGTGCTAATACACAAATGTGGTTACCCAGGACATAAGCCTCAAAACTTGTTCTACCAGACATCTCAGCAGTGCTAAACATATATCAGATTTTATGTACTTGATTCTATTAAAGAAAATCAAGCAGTATTATCACTTCCAGAAATAACACAGCAAAATTGTAAAAGAAGGAGAGTGAAAAGTAGAACAAATGAACTACAAGATGGTGTCAGGTATAATCAATTTAGTCATGCACAGGAAGTGGTGTCACATAATGTTTGCAGGTATAAATAGCCTCATGCTGATGTAATTTTGTTTTTTAATTCATTAATGTTTTAAAAAAATTTATGAACTACCACTACTGCACTTTCAAAAAAACATTAAATTTGTATGTCTATTTTGATACATAACTAAATTATACCTGCATCATTAAATTTTATTAAACTGAAGTACATTTTAAAATAACAGTTCTACAAATGGATCAGTATTTTATAGTTAAACATTGAAGGTCTCTAAATTACAGTGTTTTGTCAGACTGCCAGTTTTTATTTCCCACCAAAGTAATATCAACATTTTACTATCATAAATCTTAGATATTACCATCAGTGGCAATATGTATATTTATTTTTATATTTAAAACTATTTAACATAAATATAATACCTTGTATGTCATGTTCATTGGAAGGTAGTTGGGTAACCTCTAATTTGAAAACAGTCTTTTCCTTAGATTCCACATCTTCTATGTACTTTAAGTAATCTGCCGCCCTTGCTAAATATGTACAAAAAGTAAGAAAATATCAAATTTCCAGATTTTCAAATTATATTCAGATAATAATCACATAGATTGTGAAGTTAAAAAACATCTATTAAACAGCATAATTACAAGGACCATCTAGAAATTCAAGGATTTTTTTTTTTTTTGTAATATTCACTAGTTGAAACAATGAAACAAAATGTATAATATGCAATACAACTTCTGTATATAGCTTTCATTCAAATTTAATTACTTCATTAATTTATTTTTCAAATTCAAACACTCTGTAGATGATTGTATTTACTATTAACTACATTTCTAAACATAAAATTCATTTGTAGTTTTATTATTAAGTTGCTATGTTTCTGCCTGAGTTGTCCCAAAACAGCAATACCAATTTTTGCAATGAAGATCAAACTGGAAATAAAGCCTATTGGCCAGCTAGTATGGCTGAAACATTTGAAATTAAAATCATTGCCTGCAGTATACCCTCTTTACAACCTAAACAGTACACCTCTCTCAAATCAAGGAATACTTTACAAAGTACCCCCAACTTCCCCAAAGATACCCCAAGAGCAATTCCAACTAATTACAAGAAAGCATCACATTCTGACTACATCATCTGCTGTGTACTTGATCTTTTCAGCCATTTAACTAACAGGAAATGTTTAGAACAGAGGTTATATAAATGACTTAAGACAGATAAAACAATTGTGCCAAAAATTATATACATGACTTACTAGAATTGGCCCTCATACTAAATTTCAAAACAATAGGAAAATGCATTTGATTAAAAATGTGTACATTTGTGATCGGTAAATCACAGGCTGCCATCTTGAGAAATAGAAGTAAATAGGAAAAATGTTACACACGCATCATTTGGGCTTAATCATGACATTATAATAAAAGATATCTTTGTACCAAATTCCAAAATAATCAGAAAATGTATCTGGCTAAAACTGTATACTAACAATATTGATAAATCAGACGCTGCCATTTTGACACAGAAGTAAATAGAGAAAGCTTTTCACATACGTCACTTAGGTTTTATAAGGTACTATTGTATCAAATTTCACAAGAATTAGTCAATGTGTTTGAATAAAACTGCATGCATTCATTATTCAGAGGCAATCTTGGAATCGAAGGGAATAGGATAAAATCTGACATATTTGTAAAGCCCTTGTTTGGGCTTTACACAAGGTCCCTCCATACCAAAATTCAAAACAATCAGTCAATACATTTTGGCAACACATAACAAACAAATACACAAACAAAATTCTGAAGAATAGAGTTGAAACAGAGACCTTGCTTTACTCAGTGAATTATATTTGTTGTTGATGATGTTGTTAAAAGTTTTTGGAAATAAAAATCATTTAACCAGTATAAAAGCCAGCCCTGCCTCTGTATTGTGACTCCACTTATTGCATTGCAAAAGTGTTTTTCTAAAATAATCACCAAAATTATAAAAATATTTTACTCACAATTTTGTCCAGAATGACAGGTCACTGTAGAATAATGTGGCAATTTTGTGATATTTACAGGAGCTTTCCTTACAGTAGTAACATTTAAAGAAAACTCACTCACACTGGACTCATTAAAGTCAGAAGCCTGAAGAAATGTTTTTTTCAGCTGAAATCAAGCCAATAAAGCATCAAATTATTCTTCATTATTTACATTTTAAACTATTTGTCTATACAGTTTCCTTTTTTATTGAAGCAGTCAACATCAGTTCTACTAGTTTGTATCTACCCATGTCATTGAAATCAGAAGCCAGTGATGACACCTTCAACCACTGTTTTCACTTCTTCAGCATGAAACCACCGACTACCATAAACTCTTTTCAGGTAATGGAACAAGTGATAATTGTTCAGTGTATGATTCATGCTGTACAATGGATGATTTGCTCTCATTTAAAACATATAAATAACTATTGAGTTTCAGCAGCAGAATAGTTCTGGTAATGTCAGTAAAACTGTAAATAGTAAACCATACTGATTGTACCATAAATCTCCCTCCAGCTGAGTTTTTTATTGTTGTCCTTTATAAGATGAATTTAATAAACTACCATGTCTATACTGAAACATATGCACTTTTGTTTAGCTTTCATTGTGATTGGAGATGTTGTATGTTGTTATACCCATTTTGATGTAAAAAATTTTAATTTTGTGCTATTCATATAAGCATTAAAAATGTATGAAATTAAGTAGAATTATTGGGTTATACTTGTTTTTTATATACTTAGTTGTACAATTGTTTTTCAAATCTAAGTAAAAAAAAAAAACAACCAATTTTCACTATCAATGAAAGTGAGTTTATTTAAAGACCACAGGCAAAAACCTAGAACCCTTATAAATTTGTGTGTCTGTCTGTTTGTCTGTTGGCAATACACTTTTTACTCGTAGACCACTATAAAATTTGGAAAAAGTGGTTTTTGTAGTGGCCTGAACCCAGGAAAAATATAAGGGTTAATGACAAAAATATTTAGGGCTGGTTAAGGATTTATTTATTCAGTAATATTGTTTTTTTTTTTTTGTAGAAAAATCAAACTTTTGTATTTACATGTGGTGTGGAAATGTTGCTTCGTAGGCAAATGTAAATTTCATTTATTTATTGGAATGGAAAACCTCAAAAAAAGTTTTTTTTACACCAGACCTCATGCATTTACGAAGATCACTACCTATTTACTACATCTCATACATTTACTAAGGTCATGATGTGATTTACATTTACTGAGGTAGTGATGTGAGCAGACCTCTGCTCTCCAGTAGTGATGTTCAGAGATACAATTCATCCGCAAAATATGAAGAATCTGAACAAATCCATCCCATATATGTACATACACACATGAATATCAACAATGTTTCTAATTCTATCATAATCAGAATTTCCTGTACTTCATACTTTGTAGATAAAAATACTTCAAACTAAATTCCAAACCTACATGTTGAATGATTCTGATTTCAACAAAAATTCCTTCATTACAAGTGACATATTAATAGCTGTAAATAAATAAGATAAATATATATATATATATATATATATATATATATATATATATATATATATATATTTGTACAGTATTAAAAACAAAGATCTTACCTTATCTTGTGAAAGAGTAAACATAAGCATTTTCAATAACTCTATTCTATTGCTGACATCAATGTCAGTATTCAATTGAACAATTCTATCAAGAATCCACAGTAAATCTGTAACAAAATTTAAACCATTGAGGGCAACTCTTACTCTTTTTTTCTCATGAAGGAATGGAAATCATACTGAATTTTTTTTTATATAGCGTTTGGAGCATACAATGCCCTCATACACACATGTTTGTGTGGAAGTTTAGCTTAGCTTCAATCCCAATGTCACTGTCAGCATGTGTGTGCTGATTCCCAACTCTCATTGGCTCTTCCAAACTGTACAACTCAAGTGAGTTGATGAGGTTCTCTAGCCTACTTTAGAATTGTTTTCCAAGGATTTTTATGTGGTAATTTAAAATAAATAAGCAACTAATATAAGAGATTACAGGACCCACAAGTTTGTTACAGTACTTCATTAGTTATTAATAAATGATATACAGATGCTATTTTTAATAAAGTCTTTATTGAACAATTTTTAATAAGCAAATTATAATTTTTCCAAACCATCAAAATAGGCCTACATACAATTATTATATAAAATAGTAAATAATGTAAATAGTAAAGTTTAAGTATTAAAGTAGTAGGCTTAAATTTTTTACATACCTTCTACATATAAGAAGTAATTACAATGAGTAATAACAGTTGATATTAGATGACAGATTCTGTGTGAAATATTCCATGAAATAGTGGAAACACCTTCCAGCCAGCCAATGAGCCATTTCAGAATAACCTGTAAAACATTATACCTTAACAAAGAAAGTGTTCTTAACAAAATTGATTAAAAAAAACATTTTACACATTTTTAAGTACTTGACAAATAAATGTTTTTGGCTTTTGTCATAATTTTCAAAAATCTATTGGTAGACTTAAACTTCCTAAAATATATACACTTTATTTTATTTTATAAATGATATAATATTCTTAACTGTAAACATGTTTATAAAAGTATAAAGATTCCACACAAAATTTTTTATTTGTTTTATAGTATCATATGAATAAAGTAGATACAAAGTTATCAAATTACTTTAAAGCTTTAATTTTTTGAAGTGTCACTAAACCTAAAAAAATTATTTAAATTTTCATATTATGTTTACATTAAATGGAATCATGCTTAAATTATGTTTATAAATTCTAACATAAATTACTGAATAGTAAAATTCGTAATATGCTATTCACGATAATATATTTGAGAAAGCTCAAATATATTAATATACACACATTAAAAGTCAATCTGTTCTCAATTAATAGGTGTAATTTAAAAATTATTAAAACTAAAAATGTTTGTATTTTTTAAAATATATTTTTAGGCATTAGGGTCTAGTTAAGTAACTTTATTAAGACTTTAAGGGAAATCATGTTGAACTTGAAGGTATTTAATCTAGCATGGACTACATAAAAAGGAAAGCTAGACTTTAACAAAAAAAGATATCATGTGGGCGATCACCACTGTCTGTGCTGTGTAAGCAAATGATGTAGGGCAAGTAGAGAAAAAGAATGTTGTCCATACATGAAGCACCAAGCAAGCTTTTTATTTTTCAAATAAATCAAAGCAACTACTGGATACAAATTTCTTTAAGAAATTTATTTTGAGCCTTTTTTTTAATTGTCCACATAATCTGTTTTATTAGATTTCTCTGATGCAATGTATTAAAGCAAACAGAGATGGTTTCTTAACAAAATATATATTTTTGTCAATTTCAATTAAATGTATAATATATTTTCAAGTAATTCTAAATATAGTTACAGTAAATAAAATAAATAAGTTAATTAGTTGTGAAAATAATTACACAATGTAAAATTTAATTCAGCATATGAGTGAGTATTATGCTCCATTTTAATATTATCGAGAGTAGACTTACGAAGAGATTATTGGACTACCAACTGAAGTGTAAAGTTAAGAACAACTGACTGAAGGAGGTGGAACAGGACTTGGAGGAACTAGGAATAACCAAGGAGCAATTGGCAGGAAGAAGGGAAAAAGCGATCTTAAAAAGTCAGGAAACCCAATTACAGCTTAGGGAAAAATGTCCACGAAACGTAGTATATTCGGAAGAACTCAGACTTCAGAGATCAATAAGATTAAAAAAATACTGGGAAGAACGCAGAAAAACCAAAAGACTTAATTAAGTTGACTGTGTGTGCTCCAATGTGGGCTTAAAAAAAAAAAATGTTCACCACTTATAAATTGGAGAAATTTTGCATTTTAAAATGTTGAAAATATTAAAATAATTATATATATTTATTCCAGTACATTATTATTTTACCTCAGGTTCTGAAATATTATTTTCTTCGCGGAGAAGGTACTCTAGAAATAAATCTATAATATAATGGAAGTTAGTAACTGTTACATCAGCAGTACTAGGTAGTTTAGTTAAAATTTGGTTTAGCATTTGTTCCGGGCTTCCTTCACAGCTTTGCATTTTGTCCAAGAATGGTAAACGTTTTTAAACTTTGCCTGAAATTATCAAATTTAACATAAATATTTTTATTTGATCATCAACAGTTAAAATAATGTTCTAGATACCGGTACAGTAGTGTGTAATAAATATTAATATTAGACTAATATATATTTCTTTATACATGTAATCATATCAAATATAGTCTCTTGGAAAATATTTTCTCCTTCAATTATCTTCTTAAGAAATATTAAGGTCTATCTAAAACTAAAGGCAGGACTATCCAGTAGCCTAATCTTATATTCCCGAATTATGCACCTGCAGAAGTACACAGATGGAATGCACCAATTCCATAAGCACAACTTTCATGGTTGATCATTAGTACTTCAATGATAGTGGTTTATTTGTAGTTGTATTATTTTATTTGAAAAAATTTGAATACCCGTATAAAATATTGACATGATTGCAAACAGAATGTTTATTATATTAGTTTAGCAATATAGTCCATGTATGGATAGCACACAATTGCAAAATTTAAATAATAATCATAAATTTTCAGTAGAGATTATTAAAAAGTAAAATTTACTCTAAGAGAATACAAAATGAAAATTATATATACATTATCTCCATAAAAAAATATTGTACACATTTATATTCAAAATATTAGCAACCATTATTAGTATAAATAAATTTGTTTTGACATTGTTTACAATCAAAAGGTATCATTTTACAAACAAAAATTAGCAATCATTTTTGATACTGTTAAGACAGGGATTATTTATTTTGATGCATAACAATTTTTATTTCTATTTCTCAAATCAAGCAATTAATACAGTTTTTGCAAACAATAAAGCTTGGCAATGGTTTGTGGTTCACATCCTATGCCGATGCAGCATGTATATGCATTATAAGCTACTAGCTGTGGTACTCAGTGATGGTTATGTTTAATTGAAAAAAAAATTAATGTATTAGTAGGTGAAGGGTTTTTATGGGGAAATGTTTAGTTTTGTAAAGACCAACAACATTGCTAATGATTGTGAACAATTTTTTTAAATTTAAATGAAATCACTGAATTAATAAAAATATCTTTTTGGGGGTTTGGGGAGGTACTAATGGATCCTCCCCTCCCACAGTATTTTTCCTTGAATCCTAAACTACGTCCATATGAAATTTGATGTGACGTAGAACAACAAGCTTATTATATAGAACACATTAATTTTAAAAAATTTCTTCATACAAGAACTGATGCAATAACAACTGATTCATAAAATTTTATAAGTAAGGAATAATAACAACACAATTTTAATGAAATAAAAATGCTTTATTTAGTTTTTGATTGGCAAAAGAGTGGTTTATATAAACCATTCTCAGTTTACCTTCAGACCTACTACTAAACTTTTGCTTTATAAAGCTTAACAATAAGTTGAAATAAAATAATAATATAGACCTATAGAAAAACAAAATTAAATTACAAAACATTTTATTCAAAGCAAGACTATTTTTAATAATTTACTTTTACTTTAAAATGTAACTTTTTCTATGAAAATGATTTATCGTACAATACTAAATTTAAGACCTTTTTATTGTTTACAGTACAATTAAACAGGTACAATGAATGTTGAAATAATTCATTATAATATTTTTATTATTCAAGCTATTTCAAGAAGGAAGCACAATCTTTCTCCAGTTTTTGCTTAATGATACAAATTTTTAAAGCTGAAAATGAAATAAATATTAATAACATAAAATGTCCTTCATTAAAAATCCTAACCTATTCATTATTATTAATTGTACATTAAATACATTATAATTTACAGTTTATATTTTTAAGACAAGGAGATCATTTACACAAATATTAAACCATGATATCCAAGATGAAAGAAGGGGACTGAAAATATCCCTTTCATAAAAACATTTTTTTTAATCAGTACATGTATTTATCAACACTTCATTTTATTATACTGAATTTCAATCGGCAGTATGCTTTCATTTACATTGTTTTAATGTATTACTATATAGCAACTCTAACCCTTTTAATGGTAAAGTAATTATATAAATCACTGCCATAAGTTTTAATAAATTAAATGTAATGTAAAATTGGGCGATAAGAAAAATAATATGTAGCAAAAAAAAGGGAAGGTTGGGCAAATTTATTGTCTTCAACACTCCCTACTTTATGATGTAATCAAATGTGCACTTGTTTAGGCAAAACATTGAAAATGTACACAAGATAAGGAAAAACATCCCCAACTCTTTAAAATGGGTTTTATATGATATTTTCTAAAATAGGATATAAAATAGGATAGAATTTAAGTTTATAATTTTTTCGTAAATTTCAAACAATGATATAAACAGCTATACAAATAAACAGGTATATAATAGTTAGATATTATATTGAAAAAAACATTACATTTTATATTACCACATGTTTAAACAGAATGTATTAAGTCCTCTTTTTACTTTCCCACTTTTTTCAAAATTGGTATTTCCAGCTACCGCTTAAAATTTTTTTTTTTCAAAATGGATAATTGTTTACTATTTATTCCAGCAACTATTTCCATTTAAAGAAATGTTATTAATTTATCCTTACTAACAATTAATTTATAGCATTCTATAATGTTTCAAGATCTGGAAAAAGTAGATGTGAAGAATTAGATATGTGTGTCAAGGCTTTTTAACATAACATGATATGCATGAAAATGATGTTTCATATTCTGAATATCTTTATGATCTGGGTACATTACCATGATTTTACAAGGAATTTTGTAAAAGTTATTCCTTCTCAGATAGAATAATAAATTTAGTTAGTAAAAGCCACTATTTCAGGCTTGCAATCATTATAAGAAAAAATACTTCATTCAAATTATTGTACGATGCATCACACATCAGATTGTAATAGGTCAACCCTAACCTGCTCTTATTAAATACAAGTCTGCAAGAGCTAGACATGTGAATACTTTTTATTCTTTTACCAAAATGATTTATTTTATACACATTTGTAAAAGTGGGAGAAGATCAAATAAAAGTGAATAAAATTTTTAAAAATACCTCTATAACATAACCAGTAATCACTGATGTTGAATGAAAATTAGTAGTATGTTTTCTCTCGCACAAACATTTTATTTAATGCACACAAACAATTCAAACAATGTTAGTAAACAAGTAATTTTTTAAAATTACCTTAATAACATAACTATTACTTTTGCATGAATCACTAATTTTATAATTACTGTTTCATCAGAAATAAAGCAGCTACTGTTTGCATAAGAAATCATGTTTGCTCCATGCTATGCTAAAAAGACGGCTGTAACATCACAAAATGGTTCTGTTCAAAATTGCATAAAATTATAACTTATCATAAGAAATTTAATCTTCGCAAGTTAATTTGTCTGCAGGTTATTCTATCTCTTAACTGAATAATATAAAAACTAGTAACAAAAGAAAAATCATTAATCTTACAAGTGTGTTATCGCATAAATAATCTGCACTTTGCTTGAGAGATGAGATATTCTTGTATCTTTTATTTCTTAATTTTACTGTTCCAACTCTCTAAACACATTATTTTGTTGTTAGCAAGAAAAATGAATAACATATCTCAATACGGAAAGGGTTGCTGGTGACAAGTGAATAGTAAAGAATTATTTCAATACTGTTTGTATATATTGCTTTTAGTATACACAGCTCTTTTTGTAGTACATTACAGCTTGCTTTGTGTAGCTGTTCAGGAATTGATATTTCAATAAACAAAATTAACTACATTTTACTTTATTCTTACACTTGTAAGAAAAATCATTAATCTTACAAGTGTGTTATCGCATAAATAATCTGCACTTTGCTTGAGAGATGAGATATTCTTGTATCTTTTATTTCTTAATTTTACTGTTCCAACTCTCTAAACACATTATTTTGTTGTTAGCAAGAAAAATGAATAACATATCTCAATACGGAAAGGGTTGCTGGTGACAAGTGAATAGTAAAGAATTATTTCAATACTGTTTGTATATATTGCTTTTAGTGTACACAGCTCTTTTTGTAGTACATTACAGCTTGCTTTGTGTAGCTGTTCAGGAACTGATATTTCAATAAACAAAATTAACTACATTTTACTTTCTAATATATTTAAAAATTCCATTTTATTGAGGAGAGATCATGACAAAACCACATCCTCATGTCCCAGTTCTATTATATAGTCCACATCTAAATTTCATGCTTACTTCTTATTTTGGATAACTATTAGGAGGCCTATAAAAAACAAATTGTTTTTAACTCTTTAGAATAACTTTAATAATGGTGATAATGGAAGTTATCCACTGATGACAATGGTAACTATTAGGAGGAAGAATAAATATATTGCAGTGCAGGTTCCCATGGTAACATCCTTCCTTAAACCTAAGCATTTTTCTAAATTTAAAACAATCTAATCACAGAATAACAATACAATTTATTTTTTTGTTCATATTACGCCAACTTCTTACTATTTATAAAAATAAACATCAGGTACAAGCCTAGTTGTAGATGCAACAAACCTATTAAAATAATAATTTATTTAGTATAATGGCAATAAATTAAAAAGATGATATAAGGCTTAATGTATGGTTCAAGATCTGTAAATATAATAAAAGGCAATATAATTTTGCTAAATATTTTCTGCCAGATTTTCAATGATGTTTAAAAGCTCTTTTCTCATTTTGAAAACCCATGACCTCTCTAAATATGGAAGATTACATATGTTTTTATTTTCTATAACATGTGTTGTAATATTTCGAACATTACACAGTAAATGAATTCCGCAATCATAAGAATTGCTCTGTTGAAGTGTGTTTGTTTCTCGTAACTCATTATAGCATCCAAAGTATTCTGCAATATTCAAAACTATTTTTTTTGCTTGATCAAAATTACAACCAGTAGATGAATCAAAATGGTAAAAAATATTTTCTGGTTTGCTAAATACAAGCAAACTCCAATGAGATCCTCCAGGGCTAGTAAAATTTTCACAGTCATTCACTGCTAAACAAACAAAATCTTTATTCTTCGCTTCCAGAGGATCTAAAAATACTGATACTTGTGAAGAAGGTGTAACTTTAAGACACTGAGTAACTTCTGGGCTAATAAGTAGAAGAACTTGCTTGGAAAGAACATATTCATCTTGTAGAAATTCAAAGTAAAAACCAATAATAGCATCATTGAGCCAAAATGGTCCTTTCAAAATATCTAGATCTGATTGGCGAATCAAACAATCATGGTAATTTAAAATAATAGTATCTTCTTTTCTTGGCATCCTTAAAACTTTTATAAATACTATTAGGCCTACTAATACTTTCCTTAATTGAAATACTTTTTTATTTAAAAACGAATGTAAAAATCACTATAAATCTTTGTAATATCGCACAGTTCCACAAAATTTCACGCACAAATTATTTAATGAGTGTTTGTACATGTTAATTTACAGTTTTTTACAAATCTAATAATTTTTTACCTAATTTGAATTGAAGGTTATACTGCTTTACATACTTACACAACTGACTTTAAAATAACGAACAGCTGACTGTCAATTGCTGTGAACGACAATACTGCCAAAAACATAATACTGTATTTAGTACCAAACTCTGGTACCAAAAGAGAGTTGTCAGCTGCGCATCCTCATTCCGCATTCCTAAAGTAAATCGTTTTGAGTACGAATCTAAATTTTATAAATTTGAATAATAATAAAGATATAGTTCATTAATAGTTTATGTACACTAAAAAAGTTCAGAAGCTTTTGTCCAAATGTTTTAAAGCTGATTATCTAAAACAAACTCATCAAAGTAATGGATAGAATATTAGAAATGTAAATTTCTTATTTGTAGTGACATACTATTTAAGTATGTCATTCCTATTTCAGTAGATATATACAGTTCTCTATATATAAGTATGTAAGTATTTATAACACCTTACAGCTGGATGATCTTTCAGATTTATCTTGTTTTTGAAAAATGTAAGTTACAAATTTGAAAATTGTTTACTATATTTCTTACAATTTCATATAACAATATAAACAATGCATGTAAAGAGTCCGTTTAATTTTTTATTTAATTTAATTCATATTTAATTCTTTATAAATGTTTAAATTCATAAGTATAATTTTTTTAATAAGAAATATAAGGGCTTTAATTTTTTTAATTTGCAAGTTCTATAGCTTATCTATGAGAATTAATTTTGTAAAATTTTGTCCTTTCTGTAGCTATGAGATTACTGTGCTCTACGTTGCGCATTAACACAAAATGCTAAAAAAGTAGTTCCTAGAACTACTGTGTACGGAATGTATATTATATAGGCTGTACTGGGGTACTGTACATTAACAAGAAAATTCATTGATCAATGTTTTGAGGTGTGTTAGTTTATTTGTTGTTTCTCTTGTTGTTTTTAAATTCAGTTATTATTTGGATATTTAGTACTTCGGTACTATTCTAAAATTGGTGATGCATTTAAGGTTAAACATTTTATCGTTTGGTGTTTTAATATTTCTTGGAATCAGGCATACGATTGCGGAAGACGTAAGTTTTAAAAACACCTAACCTATAGTATACTATGTAATATTTAAAATAAATATGAGTGTATTTTTTTGTTCTTAGGTATTCACTGCATTGTGTTTATAAATGTATAAATTATATTATATATATAATCACTAGTATTTATTGTTAATTTTGTTGTCTTAATAAATTATGTTTATTGTAGCCTTCATTTTCTGCTTTTACTGGTTTATGCTAGGCTGACATATTTAGGACCATACCTAGATGTGTTCAGTTTCCTAATTCTTTTAAATTTCTTAATAAAAATAGGTATTTGAAATTTCGTAATGCACCTGATTTTAATCAATATAATATTTCTAAGTTTTATTTATATTTATGTACTAGTCATTTAGACCCTACTATTTTTGTACTTATAAATGAAGATTGAAGTATTTTTAGGAATTTTAAAATGACATCTATCTTCATAACATACTACAATATGCCTAAAACATTTGTAATTATACATTAGATTTAAAAGGTTTAATTTTTGGGCTACAGTCCTTGAGTATTTATGACATTTCAAACCTCATGTAAAATAAATAACTTCTATGTAAAACTGAGTTTGGTAAATCTGCACTTCCTGGTAACCTGTCAGTTCTCATAATTTTTCCACCAGAATGGTTTATTACATGCTCAAAAGTAATAATACAAAATATTAAAGGGCAAAAACTAAAGGATTAAAATAAATCCTTCCTAAAATATTAAAGGAAGTTCGAAAAAAATGGAAAATAAAAAGTAACTGCATAACCTCAAAATTGCTAATATGTGAAGGTAGGTAACAAGTTTTTCATTGCGAAAATGATTCATTTAATGTACATTAATGATAAAAAATTATTAATGTGTTTTATTGATAATGCAGAGAATATAAACTTTTTCTCAAAACTTAAGAACAAAACTCGACTCATTTGTTGAGTATTTACCTAACACTGTTGCTTCATGAAGACAGTTAATAATAATGTAAAAAACTGATTTAAAAAAAAACAAGTTTCAAATTTTGAGTCATCCAAGAAATTTGTACCATTATATATCATTATACTCAGGAAAACCTATTTTCAATAAAATAATTCTCAAATATAAGTTGTCCATGTATATATATCCATATTTAAAGTTCATACTTCAAATGCATAAGTAGGCTAGAAATAATTTGTGTACTATTTTCTGATCTTAGACCTTCTACATTAACCTACTTAGGAGTTACCATTATACTAATTTAAGTTCAGTTCGTTGAATTGTTCCATAACAGATTAAATTGAAAGTTAAATCCCTTTCTTATAACAAAATTGATAGATTTTAAACACTCACATAAACTCCGATAATCATTGCCCATTTCATGATGTAGTTTCAACATTTTATTCATAGTAGACATTCTACAATTCAACTTTAGTTTTCCTGTAAACATTATTGAATTAATCATTTTTAGCAGAATCATCTCAAAGCGTCATTGTAATAAAATCATTCTCCCCACCCCTTAGCTTGAGTACAGTAGTGCAAAAGGACAAACAAATGTTATTACAATAATGTTGATACCAAACTGATACTAATACATATTAAAAGTAATGATAATATGCAGCCCTGTCATGCATAGCTCAAAATTTTGTCCACTTGTTCCCAGTACAGGTTACTGATGATTCTTAATCATCTGAACCTTTCAAATGAATGATCCTTTTAAAGCAGTGATCATCTTTGTATATTGATAGTATTGAATGCTTTTGTCTATATCCTATTGTGAAGTTTATGTCTGTTTTATATATTATACAAAAGCATTTGACCACTGTCAGTATAAAAGGATAGTCTCTGTTTTGCAGCAACTTGTAATTCAAAGCGATAAGTCGACTACATTGAATAATGTTAAAACATAAACCATGTGATCTGAACAGTGGCGGCTTAAATTTCTAGTGCTGATGTCACGGAAAATGGCGTATAAACAGTGCATGTTTATAATAAATATTAATTTAACTCTTGAGAAATGGTAAAACAAGCTTATTAAGGATGTATTTAAGTGAAGAATACTCAATTTATGTACACCTCAGGTATTGAGAAATAAGTAAGAATAAATATGTAAGTTAAACATGTTAGGTTGTTATCCATTTTGATAAATGTAAATAAGTAAACAAAGGGGCGGAGTATATTCTTCCATCACAACTGTTACCTTGCAATTAGAAAAAAATGGGTACTGGAAAGATGAGTGGTATAGCCTAATAGTTTAATTTGCATAACAGTAGAATATAAGTAAAAAAGAGAAATTATTTTAACCAAATAAAAATTTAAGAAGTAGAAATTAGTTTTAAAATATAATTTTATTTACAAATCCCCCAAATTAAGTCGCAAAGATAAAATTTGTACAAATTTGCCAAAAATAGTACCCCTCCAAAGTCTGGCGTAGAATACCAAAGACATTTTGAATTTTTGATGTGGAGAGGAACACGTTAGTTTGGGATGCTTCCAAGAAGCCGGTGAGTGCAGTTGTTAATCACCAGGCTCCAGTGTCAGAAGTTTGGTTTTTTAAAGTTAAAATGAAAAAAGTGAACATTATCAAATAACGGTGAAAGAGAGGAGTCAGTAAATTGAATAAATTTAAATAAATACAACCTTCAATTGTATTCCATATAATCAATAAAATTCTGGAGAGATAAAACCGTATATAGTTACAAAGTGAAATTTGGGTATTTTGAAAAATGTAATTAATTATAGAAATTCAGATAAAATACTAAGAAATAATCTAAATTTCAATTTTTTTTAAATTTACTATAAATTTGTGATTTTCCGGTTTGAAGCAAATTCCTAAAATACCATTTAGTTCTATTTTCTTTTATCTATCTGTATTAATTTATTCAACTAAATCTTGAGTGAGGTCTGCACGATAAACCCATCCTGAAAAAGAGACTTAGTAATACAATTAACCATTTTAGTGATTCTCATAAAATGTATATTATTAGGAATCTGATCTATAAAACTGCTGATAGCTTAATAAAAACTATACATATATGTGTTAGAATAAAAACAATTCCTCATTTTTATTTTGTTTGTTTGTTGAAATGTGATAATAGCTGAGGTATAAACTAATAGTTATTTATTGTGATTTTAGTTTTCTTCCTTTGTTGATGAACTTCAGTAATAAGAACAATATATTTATTTTACTTAATTTTATTGTTTATTGATAGTAGATAAGATTAAGGTAAATGGATAAACCAAGATGGTATGTAATAATAGTGTATGTATGGAGAAAATTGCATTTGTGTAAAAGTTTAAAAAACAATGATAGTAATTTTTTATTATTTTACATATAAAACGTGTGTGTGTGTGTGTGTGTGTGTGTGTGTGTGTGTGTGTGTGTGTGTGTGTGTGTGTGTGCACGCCCTGAGGCACATTACTTTGAAAAATGGAGTTCCTTCAAACTTAATGAATCTTTTACTTGTAGATAAAATTTTAATCTAGTAGTAGATTAAATTTTTAGTAGTAGATTTTGTTCAGATGATAAAAATTATTGAAGTAAAAAAATAGTGTTTGTTTTGAAAGTTTTATGATAATTAGTCCAAATATGTTACATTTGTTAAAAAAAAATGAATAATATATCTCAACATTTCATCATCTGCTAGCTGTTTAAAAACATTGTTAATGGTACTGCAAAGTTATGTCATAAGTATATATCATAATGTATATATCGTTGAACATTTACACTACTGTGTTTTGACTAATACTTCTATCTATTGAAGCATTTAGATTAGGCTTCAAAATAAATAGTTATGTATGGCTTAGCCAAGGATATTTTTACATGCAATGGTTATATACACAGATGTTTGAAATAGTTTTTTGAAGTTTTATATTCTTCTTTGTTGGATTGTAGAACAATGTTTCAAGGAATTTGTCAACCTCTAACATTAATTTTTAAAATTAAGATTTTACATTCACATACTTAGAGCAGGAAACATTTGTTAAATTGTTTATACAAAATTATATCTAATGCATTCAAGACAGATTATATTATATTAGAGGTGTTTGTTAACCCCTAGCACTGCAACCAAAGGATCTACTGTACAACTAAGCCTCTGGATGATTCCCTTAGTTAGTAATTTTCAGCACTTAAGAGTCCACTGAAGTGCTAGAAGCCAAACACCCTTCACCTCCTGCTGGCAAGAGCCTTACAATATAATCATGGATTTGTGACCTACAGTTTGTTTATCCATCCCACATAGACTACACACAGTTTCTCTATGGTAATTTCTATCCTACTTTTAGACCACAGTGCCTCGTAATGATTCCATGGTTTTTGAGTTCTCCTCCTAAGTCTATATAAAGAAATCTTTTTCAAAAAATGCTTATTATGGGAACACCCTCTTGTTGTTTTTAAATCAGCTGATTGATAACTGACCTGGCCTGATAGAGAGAAACGTCTACTACCTGCTTTACTTTCATAAACACTAGCCAGCCTGCTTGTCTCCTCATTACCCTCAACCATCTTGTTCCCTGATGACCAGTATAAGTAACCTGGTTGCAGACACAGAGCATTAAGATTTTTTTTCTGGCTTTCCTAGACAGTTTAGACTTTCTTTTATGCTGCAATTAGAATAATGAGGATCAGCGTTAACGGTAAGGATAAAGCAACAGAAGTAACTGCAGCTCGATCCAACAACCTTGGCGTACACAGTTTAGAGCAGCCATATTAATCACTAGACCTTTTTATAGTTGAACCTAAAAATGTTAAAAAATCTACCTGACTGCCAGTATAAATATGAATTTACCAATATCTAAGAATTGTTTTTCTTTAACATTATTTTGATAAGAAAAAAGTATAGTGGCACTCTCAAAAACTTACAAAATAACATTAAAAAAAAAAGTTGGTAGTTGTATTGATATATGATACAGATTACAAAAGTGGCTTTGTTTATACAAAATAACAATTTTATTTCAAATGAAACAATTTAAATCAACTGCACAAATAATACACTTACTACACATAAGCTTTTGTGTAACCACTCTTATTACACTATAAAATTTAATTAAATTTAATCATTTTTAATGTTTCTTATCAAAGATTTGTTTTCAAATAGAGGTTAGCTGGTGCAAGTAGCATATCTAGAAAGGTTATTAATTTATTGTAAACTATTTTTAATTTAAATCTATTGTTCAGACCTACTTTCAAGTATAGTTATACAAATTTTTTTTTAAACAAAATGTTTTATTGTCTACTAATGGCCTGCATTTAATGGTGATTAATGATTAGTGCACAAGAAAAAAAGATTGAGTAATAGTTTGACCTACATAAATGTTTGTACATAAAATAACTTCTTTCACAGAACTTTATTTGTCTGTAATATTTTTAATTTTCTAAACTTAAAATATTGGCTACTTCAACTAAAATAAAGTTAAAAACAATATTTCGAGTTTAACTACAACTTTGTTTTGTACAAAGTTATTCAACAGCTGTACACACAACAGCGGTACACGCCATTATCATGGCCAGTCACAAATTCAATGTTTTATACTATTTTTTCTGCTTAACTGTTTTTACATAATTTTGTTCATGCATTGTAAGTTTGGTTAGCATATTCTTCCCTTTACACTTTCTCTAACAATTTTAACTTTATGTTCATCTTTAAAAACAATAATATACATAATTTTGTTCATGCATTTTAAGTTTGGTTAGCGTATTCTTCCCTTTACACTTTCTCTAACAATTATAACTTTATTTTCATCTTTAAAAACAATAATAAATTTTACTACTTAAAAAAGAGATGGATGGTATAGCTCTATAACTCTGGCTAAATTTTGTACTGAAGTAAGCATACATGGTAATTTATATACAACTGTCAGATAACCCTCTATTTTATTACTTTTGAAAAATGATGTTCGGTGTAATTTAATACTAAGTTATAAAGATGTAAACAGTATTAGAAAAGGAAATGATTTTAAATAAAACTAGGCCTATCTTAACAATCATAAAGTGATTTTCAGAAAACTTATCTGTGAGACAAAGTTTTTATAGTATATTTTCACTTTTCTTTTGTGTGCATCTAAAAATTAAATTCTTAAATAAGAAATAAAAATTCTTCGAAAATATATATTTTTTTCTTATATCATGTTTATTTTTAATTCATGAGAAATGAGTGAAATGGGCCCAATAAATACAACACTTAATAGTTCAGATAAAACTTGTAACAGGTTCCACATTAATAATGGGAACTGTTCTCACATGTAAATTTGACTAGATTTAAGTACCAACAGTATTAGCCTTAATAAAGGCTGTATTTTCTCTAATTAAAGAAATAAATATTTCATATTCTGGATTCATTAAAACCAAACATCTTTTTAGATACTTAAATTAAATTGTATGAAAATGATTTGATTTTGATTCATGAAAGTCATGTATGTAATAATCAGTTTTGACACTGTTGAACTATGTCGGGTTCAAAACTCATAGCAATTCGCACTTTGGTTTTATGTGTTTCGAGTGTGACACTTGTTTGAGGGTTTATTAGTTTATTTAGAAGTTGCATATTTTATAAATCAGATTTTTATTAGTAATATTATACTGTAGGTAATTATTATTAAATATAACTTTTAAAATAGAAACATTGTGGGAAAATATTGATAATTTGCTAAGTATTAATCGTAGTAATTAGTTTAGAAGAAGATGAAAAATTTATGTAGTGTGGTTGTCTACTCCAAAATTTGAGTATTAGACAAATCTAAACAATCAAATTGTACATGAGACATTATAAATATTAGTTCATGATCACTATAATAGGTTATGTGGATATGACAGAAAAAGCACCCTATTATGTTTTCCTTGCCTTTTGCTTGAACAAAATTGGCGTGTAAGATCTAAAACTTCTTCGCTAATGACATTAAGAATCGCAACCGTAATGGATTTAGCTATGCTTGGTCAGGAAATATTGCAGTTCAGCTAAGTAAAGCATATATGCTACAAGAAATAGTATTTGGATCAACTGATATTTCTAAACAAAAACACAAGAAATTACTTTATTTTATTAACTAATCTATGAAATTAATTTTAATGGCAAATAAATGGAATTATTATTTACATACAACAAAACACATAACTAATCAAATGTATAATTAGAATATGAAATGAATTGTTCAGTTATTTAAAGTCTGTCGTGTGTTTATAAAGGTCCAATATTCAATGATGCTTTTCACTCAATAACCTACTTATTTCTAGTTTGCATCATTTATTGTCTTTGGAAAATTATCCTTCCTGCAGCTATTACAACTACCAGAAATTATTACTTTTTTTTTACAATCTAGTAATTACAATAATTATTCTTTATTTTTTCAGTGCTTTAGCTCAGTGGTTCAATATAGCAGCAATAAATCAATTTTATTTATAATAAATCAATCATTTATATGTATGTATGTATGTGTGATGTGTCGGTGGTCTAGTGGATAGCGTACTAGGCTTTCACCCGAGGACCTGGGTTCGATTCTGTTTTCATCCGCTATAAATCATCCCACCGTCTGCATTAGCCCAAGTGTGCACAATACAGAAGCCACATGTTAATCCGCAAAAAGAAATACAGAAGCCACATTGTGGACCTGGGATGACATTTTGATTGCTTATAAGACCCCTGATTCATAGTGACAGTGTATTGAAGGCATACTTAGCCTCCAGCAAAAGCTAAACCTAAGCATATCTTGACAACTTAAAAAAAAATTATGTTTAGAGTGTTTTAGGACAGAGACAGCATTCTGTTAATGGACTATTAACAGGGTGAAACAATCATTGCAAAGTGCTTAGAAAACTACATCACTTCATACAGAATAACCAAGGAATGTTTACATACAGATTGTATTGTTTTGAGTCATGCCAATGCCCAGCATCACACTGCAAATGTCACAGTAACTTTTACAGGATTTTGGCTGGGACTGATTAATTTTACCATCCTGTGTACAGCCCTGACCTTGCCCCTAGCTTCCATCTCTTTTTGCACCTGAAATTGTTCCTTGAAGGATCAAAGCTTCAACAACGATAACAAACTCAATCAAAATGTTACCCCATGGTTGACAGCATGGGCTACAATGTTTCATAAAGAAGTAATACAAAAATTTACATCACACAGGCTTATAAAATGATGGGAACTATGTAGGAAAATAAAGATTTGTAGATTTTTTTGCAATAAATAGTTTTTCCATACCTGTTGTGGTTTTGTTTTTATTGTTACCAAATGGAATTTATGTTTTGAATGCACCTTGTATGTGTAAAAAACATGTTTAACTGTAATATGCATGTACTTTGATTTAATTTGTTATCTACTATCTCTTCAGAGTAATTAACAATCTCTGATATTGTATATTGTAGTTGGTTAGTAAATGCTTATTTTGCATGATTGTTTACATCTCTTACATCTGAACATATTAGGGTTCAAAGAGCATTGTGTAGTAATCATTCAAATAATTACTAGGCTTATCACGTTTCATAAAATTTCGTTATATTTGCTGTTTCTCTTTATATTTGCCACAATTATCTAAAAAATAAATATTAAGGTCAAAAATTTCCAAGCCAAGTTTATTTTAAAACAGATTCTGAGAACATCAAGGAAATATTGCAGTTTTCAGTTTTCCTTCAATTAATATTAAATATGCTTTGTAATGTATTTAAGTAGTTGGCATAGTACGTAATGTTTAACATCAATTAATTAATGAAACCAAACATGTTATTTGTGCATTCATAGTGCTTCCAGGCGTTTTATTGCAAGCTTAATTACAAATCATGGAAATGAACACTATCAAATCAGCATTACAGTATACTTTAATTAGTTCTTAAATTTTTAGCACGATAATCAGGGTTCATTTTTTTGTATTTTTAATGAAATTTAAGAATAGCATAATATTTCACTATTCAAGGTGGTTAAGTCCTTTTGAATATCCCCAGATGACAAAGCTATGAGGCAATATAAAAACATGGGTTCTGGGCAGCAGTTCCTTTTTCTAGAAGATAGCAAGTTATCACAATAAAAACTCCAATACAGTACACACTTGAAATATCTCCGTACACAAATTTTAATAGTGCACAGTAAACTATATTAAGCAGGAGACAAAACTGTGGCAGTGAACTTTGTTTCTACTTTTGGTTTATGTCTTTATTTATTTTTTTTTTTTTTTTTTTAGAAGGCTTCAATAAAATTTGTATACATCTTTTTAACTAAAATCTTTTTTCACTTAAGGATGCACTACTCATTTGTTTGGCTTCAGATAAATTTGAATGATATTTTTATTGAAAAATCTGGCTTTACAGTTTTTACTTCTATTTTATCTTCCAAAATCATTAGGGATTAGTGATAACTCTTCTAGCTCCTCTCTTGTTAACTATTGATGATCATTTAATAAGATCTTTATTAAATCAAAACCTTTTACATTTTGTTATATACAATGTTGGATATCATAGTGCTCATTATCCATAGTTGTTATTTACAACTTTCGGCTATTTGATATAACAAACATTTATTATACTCTGTTTTAGTGTTAAGTTGCATTAGGCTGTAGTGTGTGTGTGTGGGGGGAGTGAATGATGGCTTAATAGTGTACCAAACTGAAATCTGAGATACCTGGTGACTTCCCAGTTTACTTTGCATGTGGAGCTTTGTAAGGGTTGATGTCTTTTCTCTAGCTACTCGTGGGAACAACATGAGTAAGAATGTTAAACAGAATGAGCAGGATCATACTGCATATCAAAAAGCTGGCCGAATGAAGCACAACATCTGTGTTGGAAAAGAAAGATATTAAAGGGAATTAGCAGAGCAAGCATGTACAAGCACCTTAACAACAGACTGGGAAGTCACCAATTAAAAGTAGGTGAGGTACCCACCTTGAATTCTCTCCAAATCCTACACTTCATGAAGAGACTAGTTTTGAGAAGACATTGTTACTTAACATCTCATGAAAATGGTTGCAGAACAGCAGTAACCCTAGAATTCATTCATTCATGTATCCGTATTAATGAAAGTACATAGCTATATTATAAATACTGTCTGTAATGTTTTCAAAAGTATTACATTAAATATTCTTAATTCACTTACATTAAATATTATTAACAATAAAAAAAGTAATTAGCCCATATTATAATTAATCAAAACAATGTTCACTATTTACAGAAAAAACAGCAATCAAATTCTCTGTGGCCGACAAAAGACGAAATATACATCGATGACGATGATTTAGAAGGCTCAGGAAACAGAGAAATCAAAGATGACCTAGAGTCAAGTGGATCTGGGTTTGGGCCTGATGATGAAGACGGCGATGGTGGATCTGGTTCAAGTAAGTAGCTTATAGATTTTGTTGGTAAAACCGAAGATTCACTAGTGTCTGAACAATAATTAGAGTGGTTACAAACGTAATGAAGAAATTACTCTATATTTTAAAAAATGAAAAATGTTTCGGCTGTAAAGAACCACAGAGTTTTACCTTGTTAATTTGATACATTATACACCACATCATATCCTTCTAACTCCTCATTCTGCAAGTCAAGCTACATGATAGATGAAAATGCATTGCAAATTTTTAAATATAAATCTTGAATTTTTAAATTCAAAGGTACAATTGGTTAATTGTATATGTTAGTTGCATTTGTATAGTGTTATAAATCATACCAAGTTACAAAACCATTAATTATGTTTTGACTAAAACTTTTTTAGTATTGCATAACTAACGAATATTAAATAAATGTGAAGAACAGTATTGTTTAGTAATTAACATTATCACTACAAACTCATGTGTTTCTCAGATATTGTAGAATGTCAGTGATATGTAGTACGGACCAATTATATTTTGTCGTGGACTGTCAAATACTTTGTTGTACATATATCCAACAGTGACTTTAGCCGCTTGGTGGCCTAGTTGATAGCGTACTGGGCTTTCACCCCGAAGACCTGAGTTCGATTCCCGGCCAGGGCTTGGCATTTTCATACGCTATAAATCATCCCATCGTCTGCATTAGCCCAAGTGTGCACAATAGTCGGATGTTAAACACAAAAAAAAAAAAAAAAAATCCAACAGTGACAGCATGATACATTTCATACAGTTCCACAGTTGTAAGTAGAAGTTTCTTGTTGTTTGAAATGTTCCAGCGTGATCTAAGGCTTCAGGGTATTTAAACAGATCTTGTTTCTCTTGGCTGTCTTTGTTGTTGTTGCATATAGTAATTATATATTTGTTTCCTCAGCATTATTGTATGTTCCACATACTGGAAATTTCACTGGGTGAAAACAGTATAAATATTATGTGATTGGCCATGTTCTGCTGTCCTTTCTAATTTGGCCATGAATATCTGCATTTCCTTGACAAGCCTTTGTAAATATTACTGTCACTCATTCTTTCTGTATGTTGAGAAAGCTCTGCCATTTTTAAGATGTCCACACCTATAGATTCCTGAAGATTTGTCTACTTTGATATATACCAGTTATGATTTTGTCATTATCAATATTTCCCTGTATTTAATTGATTTCCAAGCTTTATGTGATCTAAGTCAGTTCATCTCTCTACAAAATCATTACCTGCTATACTAGAAGCGTGTAGTTTTATTTGTAATATGCAGTGGGTTATGATGTCCTTGATACAACACAAAAAAGGGGTTTGTAAGTAAAAATTGTTTACAGAGGTAATTTTAAAACGAAGTTGTTTCTCTTAAACTTGTGTTTTTTGGAATATACTTTATTATTCCACTGACTGTTTCAATTCAGGAGTAATATGGGTCACCTGTCACAGTTAGGCACAAAAAATTATCAGCTAATTATTGTGCTGTTGATTTACTTTATTTTCTTGTAGTCAGTCAGCAATTTAATAACCCATCAAGGACAAACTTTACCTAGAATAAGATAATATAGGTGTTTAATTATGACGTCTTGAAAGTAGGCTTGTGATATTTTAGGAAACACACTAGATAAGAAAGACATTATCCTTTCAATTTTCATGGCTTTTTCTACTTTAATTAACAGTTCTTCATTTAGCCTTCTCTTGGCACTTTGGTCATACATTTTTTTAATTTGCTGATAAATATCAAATGGTCTTATATTTCTTGTATTCAATAATCGGAGTATAACCTCAATTCCAACACAATAAAAGTAAATAAATTGGCAGGATTGTTAATTGGCTTAAAAATTTTAAGTGCTTAAAATGAGCTCAAAACAAGCAACACTGTGCTTGTAGTAGCGGCTGTG
>CM040184.1:60912566-61032566 GCA_022606455.1 Callitettix versicolor
ACTGCTCAGCAGTTTTGGTGCAAAATTTTGCATCAAGGTGTCTCTTGCCCAAATTGTCTGACAAGATGTGTTGCACAGGCCCGACAACATTCATATGATCGCACAAATATTCTTCGATCCATACGATCGGTGAACATTCTTCCATTTGTATAATTAGATTCTTCTACAATCTGCAGCAATAGCCTGTCACACTTTTACGATGTTTTCCAGTGTTGTGCTTGTCGATGGTCATCCTAAATGCTCGGTGGCAGACATCTATCCATTCTTGAAGCATTTGTAATAAAAAAAAGGTTTACTTTGATTCCCAGAATTTTCACAAATTACTTCAAGTAGCATGCAATGGGTTTCTGCAGCAATTTTTTTTAAGCTTGAAGCAAAATTTTAATACAGGTTCTAACTCCTTAAAATCTGTCATTTACACAATTTTAAAAAATTGCTGCAACATTAAAACACAATGTAACACAAACATCAAGAACGTGGCCTCTCACCATCACAGCTGTTTCTACACTAATTCTCAAATAGTACTGTTCACCCACTATAACAGCAGCAGGTCATACCACAAACATTTCGCGGAAGAATTCAAATTCCCCAAACTTTGGGTAGCACCTCGTATTTAAGCTTTTTCTCGTTTATTATATAATTCATTACTCCTCAAATGACCATGATAGTTTTTAAATATGTTTACCTTCATTATATTTTGTGTAGTGAGACTTATATTCTTTATCTTAAAAGAACCATCGGAAATGTCTCCGAAAGATTTTAGACCCACAATATATTTATTTTAGTGAATTAATATGTAGAATATTTGGTGTTGAAAGCAGTTAATTACAGCATAGTACTTTATGTACAGAACATTTCATTCATAGAAAATTTGGAACATGCTAGATAAGAATTATTCCATATTTTAAGTGGTAAGTTTTGTGCTAGCATTATTATAAAACTTTAATTTTGAGATTTTTTGAATTATTTATAAATTATTATTTTTACTTTTTTACATATGTTTGTTAAATACTTTGGCAATAAATATATGTTGACTAAAGAGAAAAAATGTTTACTGTTTTGTTAAAATAAAACATAATATTCAAAAGTAGGTACAATTTATTATTTTTTTATAAAATAACAGATATGTATGAGAATTGTATTTTCATATTTGTTTTTTGTGTTTAACAGCTGTTGTTGGAGGTGCTGTTGTAGGGCTTCTCTGTGCCATCCTCGTCGTGATGTTTATTGTCTACAGGATGCGTAAAAAAGATGAAGGCTCATATGCATTAGAAGAACCAAAACGTTCACCAACAGCCAATTCCTATTCGAAAAATTCAAATAGAGAATTTTATGCCTGAAATTTGCCATATTAAGTTTACTTTTAATTCAGGAACAGTAATGTAATGTACATTGTTTACTAATGCATGAAACTGGTATTTATTTGTTACCTCTCACAATACAAACAGTTATACTAATTAGGCATTAGTTTTTACATTGAGGAGGTGGCATCAGTTCCAAAACATTTTCACTTTAATTATTTTATTAAACGACATGAAGTTCGCTTCTAGACCACCATACCTTGCTCTCTACACACAGTAGGTCCTGGACTAGTGGGAGATAATTTCAATCATTACTTTTATACTTTGTTTTTTTTAAATATTTGAAAAACATTTGTAATTAATTTCAGTTTGCGTTTGCTTCAAACGTACAATTTGTAAGCTAATATTCGTTTTTTTTTTTAAATTAAAACCGTCAGTGTTATATTATTGGGCGGTCGCTTTTACTGACATGTTACTTGGCTCGACTAAATGTAATGGCAGTGTAAATATTAATGTTTAGCCATTAATGTTATCAAATCTATATTGTCCTTTGTTGTTAATGTGATGTAGAACTATGAATATCGCTGTCCCAGTTTGAATAGTCATATATTTGTTATAAAGTATATTTCATATAATAATCTTAATTGTAAAAACTCAAACAAATTTTTAGAGTAGTTGTGTCATAAAGCAAAAAAGAAATGTAATTCGTAACATTTTGTAGTTCAAAATTTACTTTGGTTAGTGTATAGTTTGTTAAAAAGCAACTGAACAGCATAATTTATCTCCAGTTGTAGTTTAAATAAAAATATTGTGTTAATTTCATAAATGAATGGAAAATAATCATATTTGGCTTACTATGTAGATATAGGAAGTATTTTGCTTATTGTGTATACTACAAAGATATCAAACCATTTTGATATTCATTTGACACATGTTTTTACCTAATGTTTTTTTCTTAACTACTTAAAGAAAATATTTGAAGAACATTAATGAAATCGATATAGTTTCATTGATATTTTTTTTAAATCTCAGCACAATTTGGTTGTACAACTCTGTAGTTAGTGAATTTATAAGATTCTCATTATTTTTAGTGTTAAGTATTAAGGCATAGGATAAACTAACAGGGTATTTTTGCATTTTACAACTCCTCAGTTAGCATGATGCATTTTACGTAAAACATTGGTTGTAGCATTTATTTAATCACTCCTCTTTAAATTTGTTTGAGGTAGCGTTAATGTAAATAAATATAATAATTAGAAAACAAGTCTGCAAAACACAAAATTAATAAATATGCCACTATGAAATTAAAGCCATACTTTGTATCATATTGGAGGACTCCTCGACAGCAGGTTGTTTTAGGGCGTCCTCAGTCCAATTACACGTAGGGAATACGTAACAATTGTGTACATAATAACTATTTACTCAAAGTATATATTTACAAGAATACTTACTCATTAATATAATTATATAGTTGTATTAAGCAATATTGTATCTTATAGAACCTGTTACTGTTGTAGCTTGGTTAAACATTTGGCGTTGCTGATCATTTTTGAGCTAATATTTAATTTCAAAATATTAGTTCTCTTCTCGGACCCTATCGTATCTGTATTTATTTTACTGTTTACATAAGCAAACATCTTTCATATAATTTATTGTAACTGGACAGTAGTATTTAATTGTATGTTATAAACATTTGTAATTTATGTGCATGTGTGTAGCAGCTGTAATTTTTATTTGGTAATTGTAGTCAGAATGTGATGGCATCATTAGAGGATGTCATCCAGTATTTATATGTTTAACTGAAATGCTATGTAAAAAAACGGCTCATTTAAATTGTACCGAAACTGTACTTTGCTTGTTATACGTAAACCTAACTAAATTTGTGTCATTATCAAAAGAAAGTATAAATTATTGTATAGTAAAATTATTAACATTCTGTTCTTTCTTGATTAATTATATTTGTTTTTTAGTATATTGACTTTTGAATGATAGTGATTTAATTAAATTGGTCAAAAGGTTTGCTAATTTTACAAAATTCGTTTATGCTAAATTTAATTAAATTAAATTTAGTTTGTGTGTACTGTTCAGAATTTATATGTTCATATTTAATTAATTTAATTTTTTTTTTAATAAAGATCTTTGTTGTAACAAAAATGTTTCTATTTTAGGGGCCATACCTTCACTGATGTTTGCTTTTTGTAATTCATTACTAGACTTATGTTTAACTAAGTTATATAAAACAAATCTTATCTGTAATTATTAACCATGTATAACAAATATTAATGTACTATTACTATATTATTATAATATTAGTTTTGTCACCATTGATTAAATAATCTCTTTTTAGAAGTGTGTGTCATTATTAATTTATAACAAATTCTTATAACATTTAAAAGAAACTTTTCTGCAGAAAATCTGTGTAAACGTACATATAAACATCCGGAAATGGAACAGTTGTATGTGCTGTATTCGGAAGTGAACATGATGTAATTTCTCAGTAAAAGACTTATATTTAAGTAATAATCTGATCAAATAAAATTCTCTGTTAGATAAGATTGGAGCATTCAAAGCCAGTAGAGCAAAGCCCTAAAGGAAAATGACAGTTGAATGCCGATGACACATGGGCATAAATACCTAGATAAAAAAATATTTGTTAAATCAATGTGATAGAATAACTGGAGTAATTTGTATTAAATTTCATCCACTTTTTTTTGACAGATTTTTGTTCCTCTATTTACTAACACTATTCTTTATTTTAGCCGCCTCGGTGGCCTAGTTGATAGTGTACTGGGCTTTCACCCCAAGTACCCGGGTTCAATTCCCGGCCAGGGCTTGGCATTTTCATACGCTATAAATCATCCCATCGTCTGCATTAGCCCAAGTGTGCGCAATAGTCGGACATTAAACACCAAAAAAAAAAAAATTCTTTATTTTTATTTATAAAACTAAAAAGGTTATATTTATGAATTACAAATAGATTGATTACTCAGTTAATGGCATTAGATTATCAGAAATAAAATCCATATTCCCAATGACTTTTTGGAAGTCAAAAAGTTTGTTTATTCTACTCTCAATTAGGCATACATTTAAATATGGAATGTACATTTGAGTGCATTATATAATTTTTAAGTTTGTTTTGGTATTTCACATGTTAAGTAACAAGAGTTTTACAGAAGACAAGTGGAATGTTAAAAATAATATGTAGAGTGCAATGCTCCCTACACAGTATTCTGGCATATTTATAAACTTTGTTATTTATGACCTCGGAAGGCATTTATAAGTTTATGTACTGAACCGATTAGCAGATTTACCAAAAAATGGTTTCAGTACCTGAACTTGTTACTCCACCAAATAGGGAATCGACTATATAATACAATATAGTAATGTGTAAAATTATGTTACTTTCATTAGCCGCAGATTTATCAACAGCAACTGAACCCCCACAGTTGGTGAGGGATTACTGCAATATTATATTTAAATTTTGATAAAAATTATAATCCAGTAACCCCTCAGTATCCGGAACCTTTTTTTATCCGAGGAAGATGTGTACTAACATTTATGTAAATTAGGTCTCTAAATAAAAAAAATAATTGTCATAGTTTTCATATCAAAGATTAGGCCTGTTGCAATGTTTTACTGATTTTGTACGCTTTTTCTTTGCTTTGTACCCTTTGTTTGCTGTGATTTTTAAAAATGTTATCATAAATTTTCTGTATCCGAAAAGGGCCTCCCCCGTATATAGGTCCATTAATTGAGGGTCTACTGTATTTTATAAATATAAATTTTGGGAAATATACAAAGTAAGAGCTTGTTTAAAATATAAGTTTTTTTATTAAAAAGTATATGTCCTTACAATGTGTGACATTAAAACTAAGATATTTTTATAAGTAAAATTCTACATATCAAATTGCCCAATTAAGCATTTAGTGATAGAAGATTACAAGTCCAAATAAATCCTTTTTTCAGTTCCAAAAATACATAAGTTTAAAGTTGATTTATACACCATCAGTGGTTGAAGTTTAGAAACTGATGTGTAACAAATTTGTTTTGTGTACTAGTAAATTTTATATAGTGTATTAAAAAAGTATTGAACCACCTTTTTATCTTATGTGTGGGTACAGAAAAAAAAGTCGGATTTAGTATGTTGTTTTACAACTTTTTACCCAATTTTCAATGTTTAATTTTTTTCAACATAAGGTTACAGCGTGTGGAGGATGCTGAAAAAAATTATTATGAAAGTCTATATTAAGTAGCACATTATTTATAAAATTTTTTTTTCCCAAAAAAGAGTTGTAAGTTTCATCTGAAAAGGACTGGAAATTAGTGACTGGTCATTTTTCAAACAATGGTATTTGAGTTATCAGGACTTTTTTTTTAAAGCCGCTCGGTGGCCTAGTTGACAGCATACTGGGCTTTCACCCCAAGGACCCGGGTTCGATTCCTGGCCAGGGCTTGGCATTTTTATACGCTATAAATCATCCCATTGCCTGCATTAGCCCAAGTGTGCACAATAGTCGGACGATAAACACAAAAAAAAATTATTTTTAAAGGCTATACAAGCAATTTATGTTATACTTGATTACCAAACAGGAAAATGTAAGAAAGGTTAAATATTTATCTAACAAGCTTGAAAAACCCAACAATCCAAGATAAGCATCCTTTCTTTTACTAAAGGATAATGGCTACACTGGATATGAGAAACATTTTCTTTTTAAAGACTATGCAAGCTATTTACTAACAAATGTGTATAAAAAAACCATTACTTGCTCTACGTTCTTTAAAACATTTATTTTAGAAATAGATGTGAGCTAACATCAGTAGTGTTGTTTTGCTTAACTTAATTTTAATAAATAATACGAAATTAGATATGAATGTTTTGAAACTGACCCGTCTATTTTTTATAAGGTGGTACTTTTGAGATGAAACTTGCAAAAGATGGTACTTTTGAGATGAGGTGTGACTCCTTACTTGCAAAAAAGGTTGTAGATTGATGCTCAACATATGCTTCTTTAAGAAATTTTGATGGCATTCTTACAGGCTGCAAACTCATGTTGAAAAAAATTAAACTCCAAAAGTTTGGTAAAAATGTTGTACATATATACAAAAACTATGGTATATACCATAGTATTTTTTCTGTAAGTAATATTTGTACAATACTTACATTTATTTTTTTTTGTCTACCCATTCAAAAAAGATGGTTTTATACATTTAAAAAAAACTGTATGTACTCATAACTGAATATAGCCACGGAACTCTGATTCTTGGGGATCGTAGCTGAAGTTGGGGTGTGGGCAGTTTCCTTAAACAAGTTTATTCATACTTTTTTCAGTCTGCATCATGCCATGGACAGAAGAGATCACAAAGCCTTTGTTGTGTCAAGCAGTTTTTTCAAAAATGGTGATTCATTGATATTGACGCAGTATGTATTTCACATCAGTCACCGCAGTCCAGTACCACAAAAAAACCAATTCACACTTGTATGTCTAACTTTAGACAAACAAGCTTTAATTTAAAATCACCTGGCTGACCTAGGACAGCTATTGGTCCAGAAAATGTGGCTGTTGTGAGAGCTTCTATCAAGCATTCTGCATGGTAACATGCTGCTGCTCAATTATCTAAAGGTTTGAAGAATTTTTGCACTAAGATATGAAAATTGTAATTTTTCACAAAATTGTAATTGCAGAAGAACTTTGTGGAAAACACTGCAACTTTGTACCAAGAAATCTAGAACATTGCTCTTTACAGGTGAAGCACATTTTTACCTTTCAGAAACTAAAAAGAAGCAAACTTTCTGGTACTAGTTGGTAATAACCCTAAGGAGTTTCATCAACAGTCCCTCTACAGTCTACAGTTCTAAACTTACAGTGTGGAGTGCTTTTTTAAATTTGGTATGCGGGGCCCATCCTTATTTTTTGAAGAAAACAGTTACTGTAATGGTTATCTCTGATCGATACTGTGCACTGTTTAAAAACTTTTATGTGGTCAAAATTTGATGTTATGTGTAGTTTCAAGAAGGTGGTCACTCAGATTCTGAGAAAATATTTCCTGGGCATGTTATTTCCTTAAATGATGACATCAAGACATCATGTTTACCTAATTTGACTATGTGCAATTTTTTAGGTATGCCTAACACTTTTAGATGAAAATTGAATTTGTACTTAGTGTCAGCTCATGAAAAGACTGTTACGCTATGACAACCATTAGAAAGTTATAAAGTGAATTTATGCTGTGAGCGAGCTAGTTCTAATGCATTCATGGCTTGATGGTATTTCTGTTTATGAAACTAAGGGACGTGACTTTCAAATCCTGGTAGTGACTATTTTTTTACATTTAATATTTATTTGTTTTTAAATTCACTTAATTGTTTTTTAATTAATTAGTTCAATAATAAATATTTTAATTATAATCAGTGCCATTGTACTACATAACAAACCATCTAGTACAAAATTTAAAAGCGTTTACAGTTAAATATACCTTGCACACTGTATATAAATGCTTATTAATAAATATTAGAATTATTACTAAAATCAGTTATATGACATGCACAGTTCAGCCAACTCAATTTAATAGCATTAATACATTTGGATATATTGTACAATAAGATTTTTATTTGCATATGATTTTGTCGGTGGCCTAGTGGATAGCATACTGGGCTTTCATCCTGAGGACCCGCGTTCGATTCGCTGCCAGGGCTTGGCATTTTCATAAGCTATAAATCATCCCATCGTCTGCATTAGCCCAAGTGTGCACAATAGTCGGACATTAATCACAAAAAAAAAAAAAACTGATAAGGGTTCATTTTCTTTAATATCAGTTGGATAAAATTTATATTTAGTAGGAAGAGCAGTAATATAATTTGTTACTTCTGTTGACTAAGTTTTTCGACCAACTGCCACTTTTTTTGGGTATTTCAAGGAGTGAATACTAAAAATTTTGTGTCAAACGAAAGGACTTGCTGTCATCGATTCTACAGCATTATGGAAAACTACCAGGAGAGGCGTCATCACCCAACTGTTATTTAGTGGCATTTGTTTGAGTACACAAATACACTCAAAATTCCTGAACAACAAAAATCTTTCAAAATTCTCAAGTCCGAAATGAAAATATCATTAAACGGCAGCTTGGTGGGTGTATCCCCTAATAATAATTCTTTTGTTATTTATTGTTACCAAACAGCTTTGTTCACTATATGATAGCTGTATTAACAGTCTTGGAGATTGGCAATGTGAGTGCTTTTATTTAGTCAGTAATTGTGTGATTCAGTGAAGGACTGCTAGAAATTCACCTGACTCATTTTTCTGCAGCTGTGGAGCAGGATAGAGATACTGTAAAGCAGGGGTCTCCAAACTTTCCAGCCTTAGGGCCATACTGATTACTCCAGTAAGTTCCGAGGGCCAAAACCATATTATCATTGTTGCCGGTGGTAAAAAGTGAAATAGTCCACTGATGAAAAATAAAGTCCGAAAAAGTACGCAACGTTTAAAAAAGGCTGCAAATCGAACTAAAGTCCGCAAAACGGCAACACTCTTTTAATAATTGGTACAAGTAAAATTAGTCCACAACTACAAACTATTGTCAGTGGAAAATCTCAATTACATAAATCTCATTAGTATTTCATATGTCATTATGCTTGTTATAAGTTATGTTTTTATTTAAAATGTATAAAATGTTAGTTGGATTCATTTCAATAATTTGTTAGTTATTATATACTGAAGTTAAAAATTTCTGCATATTATATATATGTCTTTACTCATTACAATTCTGTGTTTCTTTATCCAACTTATCACAAAAACAATAACAATAAGCCTACAACAATGTTATGAGTAGTTAGCCCATGACCATATCAATGTAGATGTCATATTAATAATTATTCAACATAAAATTAGAATACTTCAGTAAACTAAATTTAATTTGCTATAAAAAATATGTTCTCTAAAAGGAGTTTTCAAGTATGCTAGCTCTCCGCGGGCCGGACAAAATCTGTCCGCGGGCCGGATGTGGCCCTCAGGCCGTAGTTTGGAGACCCCTGCTGTAAAGGACTGTAGATACTGTTAAAAGCCACTGTTCATACATAATTGTCATGATTGAGTTCTTTAATAAAATTCTGTGATGCAATATAGGATGAAAATGATGATTTATATATAAAAAATAACAGAGTACATATAACTGTTATAAGTTCTAGGTCTACGTTAAGTATAACGAAGTTTGGGTAAATATTCCTTTAATTCAAATAGGCTGTAACTATTAACACAAAATTTGAAACTATTAATACAATACTATAAATAAAGTAGTGTGTTGTAGAATCCATTTTCATTGCATGGAAGAAATAGAAGTAGGTCCATTTGAATTATACTACTCGATGCCATCAATTACCACCCATAGACCTTAGGTTAGATGTTTTCGAAGACTAGAAGTTCATGAATAATTACTTGCAATGCTTACTAAATTTCCTGTAATGTCTTGTTATAATAATGACTGCCTATTTAGAAGGAAAATAATTACTGCAGACAACAAATCTTTCTTTAAATAATTAACAAGTATTTGTATTTCTTCTAAAGGTACATTTTGTAAGTCACAACCCATAAGTATTCAGAAATTACAAATATTAACAATAAAACATAACAATAACATCTTTAAAGCTTGAATTACTAGAGACAAGAAGTGAAGGAACTTGAATGAATTTGAATGTAAAACTAAAAAAATGTACTTACTAAAATTTCAATATTGTCAAAAATGATTTAAATTCAAATATTTTATTCATAAATATAAGAATAATAGGAATACAGTGTTAAAAACTAAATAATAAATTACAAATGTATAATAACAATGGCAATAACTTTCAATGCAACCTATAATTTAAACAAATATTTAACTTATTGCTTCTAAAGTTGCTCATAAACTTACGGCAAGTTATTATTACTTTTTGTGAATAATTTCAGCTAAATAATATTTGTTGAGGATTTTCTACAATTTACATTGCATAGGATAGGTTCAGTAGGAATGTAAAAACCGAATAAAAGTGTTTTAGACTTTTAATATTGCTGCAGTCAGACTAATTTCACAAGAAGGAAAGAAGGAGAGAGGGATCAGCATTTTGTGAATTATTAGTTTCTTTAGTGTAACTGAATGAATAATTAATTATCTAAGCAGGATTTTTTTCAGGAGTTCGGAACTGTAATAAATATCTCGAAACGTTTTCATATGTAACAAAAGTTATCATTGTAGCTGGTAAAACTCTTGCTAGATTAGGAGTTAACCCCTTGTAAAATCCTCGGCCCCCTTCATTCCTGCAAGCAACAAACAATAACATTGTCAATAATCCTCGTTTAATCTGAAGACTATATATATAAAATGATTTTTAATTAAAATGAATTTGTTTTCCTTCACCGAACGGGTAAGTTCAAAGTTTCTCCTACTTTTTCCATAGTACTTTCAATTTTTTTGCCTATTCGATGAGTCTAAAAACACCAAATTGTGTAGTATTCAAACAAACGTGAGTTGGATCAAAATTTGAAAAATGAAAATTTTCGAATAAAATATATTTTTTACTGACCTACTGTTTTGAGCACAGACTGAACATTTTTTTTTTTTTGGTTGAAAATATAGCTTTACCATATTCTTGATGTAAAAAAAAATAAATTTGACTATCGAAATGTTCTTTACTTTCTGGGTAACTTTTGTAATTTGTTAGGTAGATCACTAATAAATAATATTAAAAACAATTACGAAATGTAAAATTAAAGAATATTTTTTTATTATAATTTCTATAAACTTCTTACTACACCTAATAATATGGATTTAAGCACAATTTTGCCACATATATAGTTTGTCATGGAAAAACCAAGGCATACGTTTGTTACAAAAATTTTGGTCAATTTTTTTGAAATTATATATAAAGTAATATGAGAAATATTTTTTTAGTTAAAGAATAATTTTATTTATATTCAAATTTATTTATTTTTTTTTTAGTAAAATATTGAAATAAAACAGATCTGTAAAAGAACTGACTCTTAAAAGATTATTAACTTTTACCAGCCTTATAACATAAATTCTCAAGAAAATTTGTACATTTTACTGTGGAAAGGTGTAATAAGGAAGCTAGGAATAATTAATGTTATACCAAGGCTATAGGTTCATCAGGCGTTCATCAAATAATAACTTTCATGTTAGCTGTCACTTATAAAACTTCAAAATTATGTTAACTTTATGGTTAATTTTTTTTTAATTGGCAATTTCATGAAACTGGCCATTTTAAAGGTACAGTAAAAAATCAATAATGGATGTTATAAAAATATTTCCACAACCAAATGAAACAGTTAACCTGTTATTTAATGAACAATTTGTTAATAGAAAATTCACTGTTATAAACATCCACCAAACATGGACATTATTAATTTCACTTGAAAACCATGTCCAATTGAATTTGAGCAACTTCATTTTAAAAAAACTCCTGTTGTAGGTTGAGGGTCTAGAAGACTTGTCTTCAAATCTATTGGCCATAATGAATCTATTCCCTATAAGACATGGTCCACATTACTCTTACTTGTTAAGGTAAAATTATGTTTGTACCTCATTTTAAATGTCTTTTATTTGATAATACTGTCAGATTTTTACATTTTGTTTATATTTTTTTGCTTTTTGTAGATACAGAAAAGATCTTTAAAAGCAAAAAAGATATAAACAAAACATAAAAAGCTAACCATATTTCCACATAAGACATTTAAAATGAAGATATCAAGAAACAAAAAAATTCACATAGTGGATTGGTCTGTATCCTTAACGTCTTATAGGGAATAGATTCAATATAGCCGACAGGCTCTTTAAGTAAACCAACAGAAAATGCAAACATTTAAGTTGACAATGGCATTTTCATGTTTCAATTTACATTATTAAGGAATGAACCCTTCAAAATGCTTGACACCTTAGCAGTAGTGCAAAGAAACAAATCGCTCAATTTCTGAACATACTTCAAAATGTGATTAATTATTTCAACTAAGACTTGCTACATTATGGTTAAATGGTTACCACGTTAGTTTCCATGAAACTTAAGTGATATTTTTAAAATCTACTATTAATTATTTACATTAATTCTTTCTTGAAATCCTTTCTTTCCATGTCAACCGTCTTAATATGCAGTTTTACGTATCTAAATTGTTTTTATACACAATTCAAGTAGTTTGTTGATAAGACATACTACACTCTTCTTCAGATCTTACTTGAGAACTGATTAAATCCCAAATTATCAATACTTATAGTTTTTTAGCTTAAGATAGGATCACAATCTATTACAAACGTAAGAATACTTATGTATATTACATAAAACCACACCTGACAATTAAGTGATTAATGATTATGATTAAAACATATCCGTTAATCCTTTGCATTAAACACTTATCTGACTGAACATGTTAGTATATTCTAAAAACTTTCATTCTAAACACCTCTCTTACAGGTGTATAAAATATTATTATGTACAGTGTGTGTAGGATAGTTCGTGGAATATCATATCTGAAGTTCAGCCAAACAAATATATCAAGAATTTTATTTTCACTTAAGTTTACGAAAGTACATTGATCAGTTTATTCATTGTCAAGTCTTTATATTGTTAGATAACAATATTTTATTTTAAAAAATATGCTTAGGAATAAATATAAATAATTTATATTACAATAAGTACACAATTTTATATTTATACCATATTTCTAGTGAATTATATAACTTTACAGGCAACATTTGTTCATTTTACATATATTGTCAGATAATATAAGTTGTTGTAAAATTAAAATAAACAAATAAAAAAAACTGCATATAACAATTGAATTATAAAATTTTAACAAAATTTAGATGAGAAAGAAAACTGTATATTATTATAATTTTCTTTCTTTTTCTTAGAGTTAAATAACAACAACCACTTTATTCACTACTATAATGGATTAATTTAAATCTGTAACTATTCAGTAAAAATACAAGACTTCTAGTATTTGTGCCTGTAACTGAAAGAAAATTATTACCTTACTTTTATGCAGCAAGTACTTTAGTACTCACAATACAGCACAAATATGTTAAATAAAGTTTTAATACTGATACGATAAACACATTGCTTTATACATTCTGCAAAGTGTCACAATTGTATGACATGTTCTATCCATAATTTCAAATTAACTGTAGAGTGCAAACAAGTATGGACCACTTTTAGCATCAGTTCAACAACAAACACTGATGTCACTTTGATTCTATTGAGTTGTGGTACAAGATCTGCCATGTAAATCACACATACTTTTTGTAAAAATTAGACTGGAAGAGAGGACAAGTAATTGAGTTTCTGAGACGTATATCCTTTAAGAGTGAAATGATTCCACCCAAGATGTGAGAGTACTGAAGGGACAGTTGCATGGAACATACTTTAATTTTCCTGAGCTGGTATTTCTTCTGGTAGACTCCTCAAAATTTGAGGTAATACCGCTTTCCTCTTCTTTTTTTCTTCAAAGTCTTAGTACTTAGTTTTCTCTACTACAGTTAGAGGACTTCATTCCGTTAATGCTCCGACAGTAAAATGAATTAATTTAGCCATAATGAATCACTTATAATTAATTCAGGAGTATTTAAATGGTACTGGTACCCTTCCTACCTAAATTAACTAGACAAGGAATGACAGTAACTGAAGTTTAGTTAATGTTTATTAAGAGAACTGGTGTTCAATGTTTATTCCCAGAAAGTAACATTTTGTCACGCACCTAGCTCAAATTTGTATTAAATTTAACATTCATGATATAAACTTTAATTATTTTTACTGAAAAAAGCTAATATTTTTTTATCTGCATATATTGTTTTCAACAAATAAACTTAAATATTTTTATAGTACAGTGAAACTTCCCTTAACAGACACTTCTAAATAGAAGACTCTTCTTCGTAACAGACTCTTTTGTATTCCCTGACCGAGGTGAAGCTATTCTAGGCTTAAACGAACTTCTAAATAGTGGACATTCTCACAAAACAGATACGGACATTAACTCAATGGGCTTATTAGAACTTCTTAATACTAGACAGTGAGCATAATAGGTCAGTTTTTCCTGTAAATTGTTAATGTATGGAAGCACACAGAACTACTGTTCAGTGCTTTCTGGTAGCTCACTTCCTGGAAACAATAAGTGATGTAAAAATTTTTGCTTTTTTTTGACAGTATAAAAATAAGAGCAACTTGCAATTGTCTCGCTTCACTCCAACCTTAAGTGCTGTTTTATGTGTAGGTAGCATCATCATAATTCCAACAAGGAGAAATAGATCAGTGTTTTTTGTTGACTGTCATAATAGATTGAAAAGTCAGTATGGGGCCAATCATGTAAGTTAGGTTTTATGCACGGGACCAATCTAGATTTTTTTTTACTTCGACTACTCTTCTGTTCACTGCACTTCTTTAAACTCTCACAATCTAGATGACACTGCCTACTTTCCAGAAACTGTTGACATGTAATCATCAAGTGCATGGTGATCCGTTACGACAAAGTCGGTGATGGAGAATTCTATCGTATTGTAAATCAAAAATATTTATCTGAAAAAATGCGTTTTTATCTAAAATATGTGAAAAATAAAAATGGCCCATTTTTGTAGGTTTAAAGAAGTCTTAAAAAAACATTTGCAATATTATCACAAAATATGTATTTAACATTTGCTATAATCAGGTAGCCTACATACAAAACCAACTGTATTCCTCCCAACAGTAGACACTCCTCAGCAATGAATTATTTTATATGGCCCAAGCTATGTTCGTTGTTGGGACGTTTCACTGTATTTATTAACATAAAATATATTTTGATTAAAAAACGTTTGTTTTTAAGATGTATAGTTCCTATATTTTTCATTTTTTTAATTTTAAAGCAATTTTTCTCCATTTAAATGTAACTCCAATTCCATAACTATTAAATTAAAATAATAATATATAAAATCCATTAATGTTTTTATAAAGATTTAATCACTTACAAAATATGTTTTTGTAAACAGCAGTTAACAAACTATTCAAAAAGAGTAGGTAAAGAAATTTTGTCAAACTGAGCAAGCAAAAACTTACATAATATTAAATAAGCTGTATCAAAGCAACACTATTGTCTTTTTAAAATACAATATTGCTGGTGCTCTTTACTGTGAAATAGTCTTTGATGGTTTGTCAATGCCAATTACAAATGGAAAACCAATATATGGAAATATATGCTATAACAAAAATCATAAAACAATTACATTTTGTCACAAACTATGCAGTACATACTTATGTTGTGTTTACACATTGAAATTTATCAGCCAATTCATTTCTAAATGTTAACATGACGTCTTAGAAATTTGTTGAATGTTAAAAATAATGAGCTGACAATGTGGGTAAATAAAAACATTTTCTGGTTTATGTGATATGATTTCTTATAATTTTAACTCGAACTCTCCAATAATCTAACTTACATTTTTACGTATTGGTTCATGATTATGCATCTGAAGTACCATTTTGAAGATAAATTTAAATGCAATCCATACATAACTTAATTAATAAAAATGTCCACTTGATTTGTTTGTAAACCTAAGAAATGTAGTCAGCAATGACTACCCCTTGACAAAACATAGTAAGAACTCTGATTTACTGATGCATTAACTTTTTTTTAAGAAATTATTTTTACTTCTGTACCGTTTCTAGTTATTCCACAATATGTTCAGTAGCTGTTTTATTTCAAAGTGGTACGCCCAAAGACAACTAAAAGTAAAATAAATCACAATGCACCTATAGTTATTGCTACTCGGTGAGTTACTGACAGAAAATACATAATAATCTTTCGACGACTTGACTTCAAAGTTTCAAGTCAGTTCGACAGTTGGATTGGACAGCACATACACAACTGCCTGTTCCTGACAGTTGCTGCAACTGAATAACTTTCCAGGCTCTTTGTCAGATCATAATTTCCATACCTCTCTCCCTCTCTTGCTGTGGTTACCATAAGCTATACACTTTTATTAAAAGTAAAGCATTTAGAAATTATTCAAGCACATGATTTCCTTAAATTTTAAGAACCTTCATGTTTTTCTCCTCTGTCAGTACAATAGTATTTTTCATTTTTGTTCCATACGTAGAAACACTAAAGGTTTACGGACAAACTTTAGTTTTCATTCCTAAATAACTGTACCGACTGACTGTTACTTCAGAATAAAATTTAAGCATTTCCGCTTATAAATAAAGTAAATAAACTCACTTGTGCAACAATTAAAAGCGAAAATAGTTTCACTCCATAAAAAAATGAAGTCCCATTTCGAATGATGTTGGAGTAGAATGACATAACAGGAAGAAATAAATCTAATACAAAGACAAAAACAAAACATATATACTATACTACAACATGACATAATTTTACACATAGTTTGACAATTAATTATACAACTGATTCAATATGTTGTGGACCAGCCACTTTAAATCACAGCACTAAAAATAATTTACACTCAATATTTGGTATTAACTTGTGCAGGCTTCTAAATGCTTAATAATATAACCATAAACAACACAGTCAAAATAATCACCAAATATCACAATAATAATTATAAACAATAATTTGCACAATTTATTTGTGCGCAACAGAATATCTGGCAAAAAATTACATTCTTACTGTCATGTAGCAGTAATATAGTACAAAAGTAGGTTTGCAAGCAATCAATATTTTGTCACAAAACCAATAAGAACTTTCCATTTGGCAAGCATAATTGACTGAATAGTATTTAGTTTGTGCGGTAAATGTTACTTTGAGATTTTAAAATGCCTGTACTAAATATTTTAATAATTAATTAAAAGTGTTTTAGAGTATATAAAAGTGGGTAAAAAGCTAACTCAAAAACTATTAGGATTTTGGAATGAATTTAATCCTAACGTAATAAATAATTTAAGTTTTTATTGAGAAAAGACAAACAAAACCATTAAGATACTTCAAGTAGTACAAAATAAACTAATAATGCAATGTCCGTATGTTAAGATGACTTTCTTGTTCTTTGTAACTCATTTTTTAACTTCGCTAACACTGTGTTTAGTGAAAATATTCATTGTTTTGAATTTGGCTGCAGAAACATTTTTATTGCTACTATTCTACAATGTACATAATCGAGTGTTCTTAACATAAGGTCCACTCCAACTGGTATCCGCAGAGCAACAAACAGTTTACAAAAAAGTACCAAGCTGTGTAAAACATGTTAAGCTTTTCCATTAATTTCAAATAAATCATCAGGAAGAAAATAACAAATACTGTATGTAGTTATTTGTCATTTATTATGTGCGATACATACATTGTTGAATTCTGATTAAACTTATTCACGAGAACTGGGTTTCATGTCACGAACGTCAAGGTTACTTATACGATTGTGTATATACTTTTCTATAATGGTTATCACTTCAAAATTACCAACTGAACAGAAAATTGTATATTATCTTTAGATATTAAATACAAATGATATCTCAAAACAAAAATTCCACAAAGCACAACTAAAAAATTAAAACAAAACAAAAATACCGAAGATAAAATATTTAATTTGCTTGCCTTATGATTCATTGTTAATAAAACAAATCAAATTAGTTATACGAGGACAAGAAATAAATTATTTAAGATTACATTCTTATAAACGTTTTTTTAAAAATACACTTTTAATATTTACATAAAACGTTTTATCTATACACAAAAATAAATCAAATAATGAGGAAACAGAGTTTAACATACTACCAAAAGTTATTTTGACATTCACTATTTATTTTCTTTACCACTGTCAAAAATAAATCAATCAAAATAAAGGTTAAATAAGTACAAAAAAAAACAGTGTTATATCTTATCACTATTCACGTGATTAAATGATGTTAAAACAAGAACATACCGAAACAACAAGCAAGTAATTTAAGATTAGTGTTTCAAATTATGACATTTCTAGGACTTTTGCACAACCATTAAATAATGAATGGTTTTTCCTTATTGTGAACAAAAATATTTTTTATTATATAAAAAAAATTGTGAAGAAAAATATTTTTTAAATCAATAACTTCATAAAACATATTGTTTATTACAACAGTTTTGATAGTAAATTTTAAAAAAAGAATGATACATTTTGCTTTGTTCAGATATTTCAGAATTGGAGAAGACCATTTTATACAGGGTGACAATGTAACCTACTAGACATAAGGAATTCCACGTTATTTTTCACTCCCTTAATCAACTGTACTGTTAATGTTACAATGTTGAAATTTGGTGTGTTGATACGACCCAAATACATGCAGAGATTCCTAAATTGAAATCTTTTACATAGATCTCGAGCTCTGAACCCTAGCTAAAAACAGTTTTTTATTGTCCAATTTTAATTTAACTTAAAATTATACTATTTGTTATTAAGTACTAGCAAAAAAGTGTTCAATAATAACCAAATCCAAGATGGTGGCCATCTGGTAAACAACGGTTATTCTATCAAACTTTATTTTCCTCCTGTACCTTTGAGACACTAAGGAATGTTAATACTCCCATATACTTGTTGGAATTCAGAAATTAAATTGACAAAAAGTTAGTTTTTCACAGGTCTTCAGTTTAAATCCTCAGGTAAAAAACATTAAATAATAATTATTATTTACATGACTGTTTAGGTAAACTGAAACAAGTTATAGTATAAACAGTTACTAATTATAGTTATAATAGTTTAATACAAACAATAAAAACCTTGTGTATTGCTTAGATTTTTATTTATAGTGACTAAATGGTCACTAACATTTAGACAAAAAAATTAGTAAGTCAAAAATTTAATTTTCTACGACTCTAATTTGCCATCTTTCCTGCCTCCTTTGGTTTTTATGGAAAATGCCCAAAAAAATTTGAAAAATATGTTTAAAAACAGCGTCTGGTTAATACTCCATATTTTCTGTTTATGCGATCGGTTGGATCTACGTTTTGGCAGAAAATCATTACAGAAATTTAATTTTCTACAACTTTGACAGTTTTTTCCTACTTCTTATGGTTTTTTGAAAAAAACAATAATCTCAAAAAGTAAAGGAAAAAACCGGTGGTTGATACAACCATTGTTTACCAGCTCAAAATGGCCGTAATCTTGGATTCGGTCATATCATTGTTGAACAATTTTTTTCACATTTTTAGTATTAAATAACACTACTATAATTTTGAGTTTCATTACAATCCAACAATAAAAAAATGTGTATTTTTTTAAAAGGACTTGAACTTGAGACTTACATAAAAACTGTTTGTACATTCAAGAATTTCTACAAGAATGTGGGCAGTATCACCACCAAATCTCAGCTTTGTAGCCTTAACAGTACAGTTCATTTAAAGAGTGAAAAATTTAATATGGATTTCCTGATACATTTACACGTAAAATGGGCGGAAATGTTTTTTGGGGACAGAAAATATTCCTATGTATATTAACATTCCTTTAAATTAACATTCTATTTGGCAGACACACTGATAAATATCTACACATTAATCTTAATCGACATATTTACTGAAGGTGAAACGTGTCTGTTGGCATTACAGTAGAGTAAAATATTAACCTTTAAAACTACTGCACCATGATGGCAGTTTTAGTCAGGTAAAGCCATATTGTTTGAAAATACAAAAATATAAGGTACCATTATTAGTCTAACACGGTAGATAAAACAACAACCAAGGGCAAACTGATTTTATTGCAGCTTTTGTTTACTTTAATCAATAAAGATGAATTAAAACTGTGACGGTTTCGCACTGGTCTCTACTTGTACATCAAAGCTACCACTTTGTATAAAAGAAATGCCTAGAAAAAGTAAAGACAAGATTCCAATTCCCTTATAATATAACAAATTTCACCCAATGAACCGACTCAAAACAAAAAAATATTTTTCACTGAAATTTACCTTTTTTCTCAAAATGATTTTATCAGATTTTACTCTACTATGAATATTCATAACTGAAAGTTAGTGTACTATAATCTTGCTTTTTCTTCAATTTATTACCAAACTGTAAATTTATTTCATTGCAGATTAAGCACACTTACTTGCATTATAAATCTTCACATATGACCGCAATGAGAAAATATGACTCATTTTCCAGTTTTTCATTAATAGTTCCTGAAATACATAGCAACCGATACTAGGCACTTCAACTTTCTGACAAATCTAAAGTCACAGATAAAGTGATTATGAAATTATCATTTCAATTCTCACATTTATTATGGAACATAAAATAATGCAATTAAATCAGAAAAAGAAAATTACATTAACGTATGCGTCATGTAAAGAGAAAAATAGTACATTTATCTGATGAGGAAAACATTGTTTTATCATTTTAATGAACACTGAAAGATGAAATAATGCAATTAAATTAGGTCAGATCACATTCATCTTCAATCTTAATAAGGAAATAGAAAATGACACTAATGATGTGTGTTAAGAAAAAAATAACCGAGGAAGAAAAAAGATCATTTAAACTTATGTATCAATAGCAAATGTCCAAATAAAACCTCATTTATATAATAATATAAATTAAACAATACTACTTAACAAATTAAATGAATTGAATATGAACTGTACGAAATCATTAATTTTTCCAATTATTCTTTACAAAATATTTGTTGGGCCAGCCAATTCAAATATAGTCTGTAAATAAATAATTAGACTTCCAATCAGAGACAAAAACATAACATTAGGCAACATTAATACTAAATAATGCTAACCATTTCATTCCTAAAACAACTACAGGTACAGAAAATAATTATATATATGTACATAGTGTTGCACGTGATACAATTATCTGGGATATATCATGGTTTCTAAATGATTTTATAAAAACAAACATTATTATTACAGAAATTTAAGGTTAACAAGCAATGATTTATGTTTTTAAAACACACAGTAAAAAAACCCTCGTGAACTGATTTCTTTGAATTACAATATTATTACTTTAATTACTTTAAAACTAGATGAAACGGGACAATGTATTTAAATTTAAACATTTAGTGTATACTTTTTATTTACTGTTTTAAAAAGTACAAAGTACAAAAAAGTACATACACAAGAGTGTACACTTCAAATTTAATTTACCATATTTATTGTATCATTTATTAGTATTTAAGTCGTACAAGAATAAATAATTTTATGAATAAAAATATATTTTAAAAGTTACGAGAAATTGCTCTGTGAATTTTATTTCTCGCTAACTTATCCCCACCCTTGATAATGCAAAACTGACAGAAATGGCAATAAAGCATGGTTTTATTTGTGAAAATAACAGTTATTGTTGAAAACCACACATAAGAACAAATTATTACAGAATCAAGGTTGCAAATAAAATACAAGATTCCACAAAAAGATCTTCCATGTATAAATTTTACTGCACACTAAAATACGAATTTTCAAAGTTCTCCTGCCTTATGTACACAATTCCTTCTTTTATTATATGTAGACTACAAAACGTATAATCCATTTTAAATTAAAAATGTTGCATCCTGCATTAATTTACTAATAAATGAATGCAGTATACAATTTATCACTCATTAAATCAAATAAACGTGTGTGTGTGTGTGTGGGTGGGTGGGTGGTAAGAACAGAATAATAGTAGAGCAATATGTTGTGTAACATGTTTCTTTTTAACTAGGGCTACTACAGCTAAAATTTTAAATTGCCACATTTTGTCAAAATTTCAAATTTGCTAAAAAAATTAAACTTATATTTGAAATTCTTTTTATATTCTTCTTCTTTTCTGCTAGGATTATTATCACTATGTTCAGTATAATGATCTGCCTTCATCAATTCTACTTTCGTTGAAGCGTTTCGGAGAACCTCCATCTTCAAAAACTATATCTATACTATACTATAACTGAATATAGATATAGTTTTTGAAGATGGAGGTTCTCCGAAATGCGTCAACGACAGTAGAACTGACGAAGCTAGATAAGGCAGATCATTATACTGAAGATAGTAAACTTATATTTCTTTATTACAGATCGATTCAAGTAGTCGATTCTTTTAATCTATTTAAATGTGGATTGAGATATCAAATTAAAATTGTTTCGTTCAACATGTGCGGATTATACTTTCAAAATTTCTACAAAATATTATTTAATTTAAAATTGTTTTAAATATATGCAATAATTAATTAACTCCTGAATGTCCTTAGAATTATGTAGAAATAGGCATATGCGCAAAATGGTGCTATTTTAACTAAAACAAAATATCCCATAACAAAAACAAACTATAAATGGAATTTTTTTGAATAAAATAATACACTGTGTATGCGATTTGTCTGGATTGTGTTTATCCAAAATTCTAGCTTAAACAAACAAGCTTTTAAAAATTTAATTAAAAAAGGATTTTTTTGTCACTTTCATTACGGCAAGAGTTGGCTTATCATACAGAACTTACTGTTTTATCAATATATCAAGGAACTCCTTTTTTATCATGAATCACTGATACTTTTAATTGCATCAACTAATCATGTATATACGCCTTGGAAAATGTATCAAAAAGTCAAAACAAAAGAACAAGGTATTGATTGTTTTGTGTTAAGTAAGTAAAGATGCCATGTGAAACTGACACACACACACACACACACACACACACACACACACACACACACACACACACACACACACACACACACACACACACACACACACACACACACACACACACACACACACACACACACACACACACACACACACACACACACACACACACACACACACACACCAATGCGGCCAGACTGTAATTACCAGGCTTGTTTTTAAGCAAGTTTTTTGTGTTTAAACATGCACACGCACAAAGCACACACAATTTACAAAATTTTAACTTGATATTTAATTCTTTATAGGCATTTTTGAGGATTTTTTAAAACAATTCAAAAACATACAGCTAGTTTCCAAAAAACACTTCCAGACATACATTCTTTCACACTTTTTATTCCCTGAGCTATCAAAAATTGAAACAAAATTTAATAAGCCATTTTCATATTAAAATAAATATTTTCAATAATTTAGATTATAAAAAAAGTAGTAAATGTTTCCCCAATTATAATTTTTTATATCTAATATTTTTAATGATAGCAATAGCGACCCACTTAAGAAAAAACCTTTCTGTGTTTTATTTAATATTGTATGTTTGGATATCAACTTTGTATAATATTTTTACTGGTAGATTCACAATTCCTAGAAGAAAAAAATAATTCAGGTACAGAACAGCTGAATAATAAACTAACCAGTTTTATCTTTAAACTTACTCTTTAAAATAAGTAGCGCATTATAGTGCATTAAAGCACTATAATTGTCAGGCAACCATAGAATTGAAATTCTGACAGGTAATCGGAAATGAATAGAATTGAAATTCTGGAATAGAATGCCTACAGTGACAGGTAATCGGATGTCCACATTAATTACACTGAGAAATTACCTATAAGTCCTTATACAATTTGAATTTATCAAAGTTTCATTTTTTTTAAATAAATTAAATTAAATGAACATATGATTCTTTAAAACACATGACTGAGTATTTTTATGAGAGTACCACTAGAATATAAACATAATAGAGTTGTTGTTATCAATTAAAATACACTTATTGTGAATGTGTTATTTCTAATAATAAGTTCTACTGTATATTATTCACTCATTCAGTGCTTTCTTTTCACTGAAAATTTACTATCGTTCCTTTATTTATAATTAAAAACATATACAAATCAATAGTTGGGAAGTGACAAGGGTCAATTTATGCCAAAATTATGATGGTGATAACATTATATGCAAAAACATATACCCACACACACGCACACACACACACACACACACACACACACACACACACACACACACACACACACACACACACACACACACACACACACACACACACACACGTAGTTTTACTATTATTGTATTTTATGTCATGGATGTTGAAAAGTAATCATCAACAAATTAATTAATTTTACAAAAAACATGATTTAATGAATTTAGAAATAGTTAGCTGCAATATTTTCTACATTACACACGATACTAACAATAACTTAAAAGTTGACAATCATTCCCCCTTCCTAATCATCTTGCTATAATCCTAGTATAGCAACTTACTACCAAGTTACCACAGAGATAGCTGTAGAGAAATACTACCATTTTCATATCATCAATAACTACACAATTTTGTAAATAGTATATTATCAAAAGATACTGATCTATAAAAATATTTTTTTAAATTTAATATTTCCATATATTGTCTAAATATTATTAACCTAAATGTCAGATTTAAGTTTCCAAAATACATTTAAATTTATCTAATAAATAAACAATATTAAAATTAAATGATTTTTCTTATCATGTGAAAGATTTTCACATGTTTGTACTAACATTTGAAGGGTTACATACAACACTGTTATGTAAGGAGGGTTGTTACATTCGGTGAACCAAATTCATATTATAATTATATCTATATTATATAGATATCTACAATAATACAACTTGTTTTTTTCTACAGAAACATTTCAGCAGTTTCGTTTTTTTGTAAATACATTCTCATTAATATTATTAATTTGTTTAACAAATAAGTACATAAAAATAAAAATGGCAAGATGTGCTGGAAAAGTACACACTTTTAGAATTATGAAATTATTAACATCCAACATTAATAAATTTTAAAATAATTAAGGCATGTACTACTAAAAGCATTTCATAAATTACTTGTGAATTTATAATAGTACAACTGATTATCTCTTGTTTCTAGTGTAATAAGAATGAGTTAATAAAGAATTTTACTAAAAAAGCACACATTTGATAGTAATAAATTGTAGAACATTAGCTGACAAAAATTTGGCATTGGAATAATTTATATTTCACTTTCACAGAACTTTAAACAGCATTTTTACAAGAAAAATCATTTATAGAAATGTACAAATATAAAAGCAAACTTATGTAATCACTTGGAGGACTTGCACAAAAAGGGCATATTACGACAAGAATATTTTAGTAATAGTATACAAATTTAATTTTGTTTTTATATCCATAATTATTAGTAAAAATGTTTGATACCCGATAATTTAAAAAATTTAATATCCAATTTATTCATTACATTTAGAAATTAATAAATTTACAAAATAAAAACAAATAAAAATATGAGTTTTATATAATTAAAGTAGAATCCTATTCCATGTTATAATAATAATAACAATAGTGGCTAATTTAAAGAATGAATTTGTTGCCTAAATTAATAACCATTAGAAAGAATCTGAAATAGGTATTAAACGTATCAACTATTTTCTTTCACTTGTTGATTACACCATTACATAAAGATAATGTCCAGAGCCAGCTTACAAAAACATGTTTTTGTTCTTATAATCAATGATAACTAATAAAGAGATCTTTACATTTTTAATTACTTCTTTTACACAACATTATGCTAAAAATAATTTCTACAATATAAGTTTGTTCAATTTAAAAACATATTTCCGAAATACAATGTAACCTCGCTATTCTGGAAACATGCTTAATCCAAAACAAAAATTTGAAACATCCAAACTATAACAATGAGGAAATTAATCTTAATTTGTGGGAAAACACAAACAAAAGATACAAGTTAAGTATATCAATGCTCTGATTACCGAAAATAAAATCCAAAGCAACTTTTATAACCTAAGCAAAAACAAAAAATGTAGTACTACAATGTCCTGAAGAAAAAAAAGCAACTGATAAATCTTTTGATAGGTTGTATTGTCGACTATGTACTACTGTTGTTCAACTATACTGAAAATGCAGTACAGCACAAATGCCACATTATTTCAAGAAAAAAACAACGTTGGATGATTGGATTCAAAGAATTTAGCATGACTGTCTGACCATACCATGTGAATAACCTTGACAGGGTGATGTAAGCCTACTTCAGATATTGTAGGCATCACTTATATTGTTAATGCACTAGCCTTGGAGGAACATCAATATTTATATGTATGTATATATATATATATATATATATATATATATATATATATATGTGTGTGTGTGTGTGTGTGTACAGTAGACACTCGGTTAACGGACACCCGGTTATCGGAATTTTGGATTATCAAAAATAAAATCTGTATTCACAGGAAGCTGTAACTTGAAAAGCACAATATTCAGCGAACAAAATTCAAACAAAGCATTTGTTAGGGAAAAATTGAATTCAGGTAATTTAAATAACATTAAATAAAGAAATACATGATTTGTGGAATATAATTTATTTAGAAGAGGGCAAAGAGGCTATGTTTAAAAAAAACGACATATATGGGTCATACACATACAAAACAACCTGCTAAGAACACCAGTAGGACAGAGAGAAAAATTATGTCAATGAGAGGTCGAGACCCCAAGATCACAACTTCCTCCTCCTGTCCTTCATTATTGCTGAGTAGCAAATATCAGTGTATTGTGTATCACCTACTAGCTGACAAAATGTCAAGCACCAGCTCATTTGTCTTTGTTACTGGTTGGACTTCTGGTTATTTCAGCAAATTCTGAATTTGTTAAAGTTCGAAATGAAACAAACTTTCAAGGAAACTCTTGTTCAGGAAACAAACTTTTAACAAATTATATTACATTAATATAAGATAATACTTGTACATAATAATAATAATTTTCCTAAATAAATAATTACGTATTTTTCAAACAAAACGGCAAGTAGCCGGAAAACAGAGGGTTTCTGGAATATGTTTAATGAACTTTTTTCTTTATTTTAACCAGGAGAATGAGCTCTGAGAGTGTCGACAGTACTTTGTGAAACACCCTATACCATATACAAATTTAAATACTTACACATTACTCAGTGTTTTAATTTATCAGTCTTCTCTTGTTTAATTACTTAATTAATTCCAGTGATGAAAAAAAATATTCCTCAGTCTGTAAGAAAATACGTAAGTGAACGGTGCGATAGAGCAAGCACACATAAAAGAGTCATTTAAACCCGTGAGTTACGCTGTTCTACATAATGCTAACACAATGATAATGAAAACAGAAATAAAATTAAAGCAGTAAAAACAGAAATGAAAGCCTAGCAATAAAATACACAGTACACAGTTAGTAGACTGGCAGACTTGAAGGTGAGAAGCTCCTCCTTCTGACACTGGACTGTTGGAGCTTGATGGAGGGGAATAATCCTACATGCATGAGAAATTCGCACATAGGTCATTTACTTAATGTCTGGCTTATAATAATCGCTTTTCTCTTACTGTTAACATAAAGTATTTCTGTTTCTCTAACTGGCATAAAGTATGGACATTAAAAAAAAACCATCACCAAACAGACTCATCAACAGTTACTGATAAATCACTACTGCAACTGCATTACTCCCATACAAATATAGGAAGGAAGAAGAGCGACAGATATTTCGTTTAATTATAAAAAGATCACAAGCTAAGAATTGCCAGCTTAAATAGCGACATTTAAAGACAAAAAAAACTGATTAGGTGAACAAATCAGATTATTTGTTATACACGCCCTAAACAACAATTATATACACAATACTCTTTGATTGGATGATTTGTGAAGTAGGTGTAATAGTCATTGTAAACATAATATTCCCTACAAGTTAATGACAATTCTGGGAAACGCACAGTGTTATATACGTATTCTCACAAGCTGCACGTTTCTTTTCACAGCTTCGTCACTGAACTTGGCAATACATTATTATAAACTAATTGCTGCAGGTTCATATTTGCATGTAATAAATACCCATGACTGATTGTATATGTATCAAAATCTGATGACAAATAACTGATAATTCTGTTCTTTCATAAACAAGGCCAAAGATAAGCTACAAGTCTAAACCATCAAAATTCTGCACCCTCGCTATGTTCATTTATTCTTCTCTAAAAAAGGTTAGGTCCTACATTTAAATATGGAATGGAGACTTGAGTAGATTATATTTTGTTACTCTACTTGATAAGTAACATAAAGATTTATACAAGACATAATACTCCTTTTAGGCACAATATTCTGGCATAATATGTTACTTACAACCTCAAAGTTATTCAGTATATTTACATACCGAACCTATTAGCAGATTTACTGAAGAAATTATTTACTGTACCAAAAATTTGTTAACGACTGGTTACCACATTATACAGTAGGCCTACATAATGTTTAAAATCATGTATCCTTTGTCAATCGTGGTATCACTAATGGTGGTTTTTCTGTGGAATTGGTGGTCTTTCCGCAGTTGGTGAGGGATTACTATAACATTATACTTAATTTTCCTAAAAATTACAATATAAAAACCTTTCAATATACAAGACTTTACTGTAACCAATGAACCCACACATATCAACACTTGATTAAAGCAGATCTCTAAGTATAAAATGACACGTGATAAGTTACTGTCATAATTTATTTACACTTCAAAGATTAGACCTGTTCCATTGTTTACTGATTCTGATATGCTTGTGTTAAGAGTTTTTTTTTAATTTAAATTTTTGTTTATTTATTTTTTTGCATTATACTCTTTGTTTGTAGTTGTTTTTTAAAAACTTCCATTATTTGAAACTTCCTTTATCCGAATCCGAAAAAAGGTTTCCCCTTCAATATAGGTCCGATAATCGAGTATCTACTGTACTTTCACATACAGTACTTTTGTTTAGAGTCCTGTACTTAAACATTCCTGTACGCGTTAAGTTGTAGTAAGTACTGTACACAAAATACTTTTAAATAAAAAAAGAGATTTCTATATGACTAATATGTAAATCCATTACGTGGTCTCCAGTTCATATAATCTGAACAATATCAGTCAGAATTGTTGAAGACGAAGTTCTACTTTAATATATATTATAGCTTTTTGATATATATTGATACTTTTTTTTGATTTCTTTAGAAATAAAATAAGTATACTTAGGACATAAATGCATTATTATTATGGTTTTTAACACTATGAAAAAACTATAATTTGTTTTAGGATTTTTAAAAAATTTATACCATAAATGTTATTTTAAAGTGTTTCTATTGTAATTGGTTAGGTACCAAAGACAATGTAGCTTCAAAACCTAACTGTTGTCAGATTATATTATTTTTATTGTTTATGATAATTTTTAATATAAAAAAGTCAAGTTACGAGAAATTTCTAACACATTTTTAGCATCTCAACAATTTTTTGTGATAATTGTAAATTTATATTTTCAACATAACAACTTCAATGTGTAAACAAACTTCGAAGTTCCTGTTTTATGGGGATCAATCTTATCAATTTTTAAACTAACAAGTTGTAAAGCTTCCTTAAACTCAAGCACACAAATATTGTTACACTTGCATGATATAACAACTTTTTCTTTGATTTCCTTTGAATTACTATTGCTAATATTCTAAGGATAAATAAAAGTTATTTCTGAAAAAAAATAGTTATATCTCAATAATTCAAGCAGGCAAATTAAGAATAATAATTATGAAAGGCAAGAAAGATGGCTTAAATACAAAGGCCTCATTGTTCTCCAACAAATTTGTTATTTAAAACAATTTAATAAATTAGTATTGAAGATAATAAATTAGTATTGAAGGGTAAAAATAACATTTACCCGTGAACAACTTCATTCGACCAAATTAATAATATAAAGAAATTAAAATTATCAACTAATTTATGGAGTAGTTAATTATTTAAAAATGACTTCAAATTCAAAAAAACCAAGATATTAGTTTTTTTGTAATTCAATCAATAAGATTCACATCTGATTAAGTATATTTTTTTTAATTTAAAAAAGTTAATAAATTTTTATTTAATAAATAAAATTAATAAATTAAATTAAATTAGATTTTTTTTAAAGTAAAGAATTTCTTTAGCTCAGTAAATTTATTAATAGAAATTATAAAAATATTTTTTTAAAATCATTTATAGTTTGCAGAAAAATATAATTGTGAAACAAATTATAATATAAATTAATTCAACAATTATAAACCAAATAATCATGTGGAGAAGGGTGTCCAAGTTTCACAAGTGATACAAATTTATAAGTACAGTAAAATAAAACGGTAACTATTACCAAATAAATTAAAAATGCAAAATGATCAGAGTTAAGTATATTAATTTCTTTAACTAGAAAGAAAATAATAATTTAAAAAAATATAATAAAGTAGAGCATTCCTTCAATTATACAACAAAGCAATATAATAAACAGATGCCATACTTTCTTCTTATATTACCAGGTAATAAATAATCTGTACATACATTTACCTAAGTGTTAGTTAAATATACAACCTAGAGTTGCTCAATAATTAACTAGTATCTGTGAATTTTTCATAAATAAGGAGGACTAAACATATATTTGGCATAACATGAAGTAGATAAGGTAAAAGGCCTTTGTAAAAGCCTCGAGTGCCTTCGTACCTCCACGTCTGAGAAATGCAATCCCACGTCCCTTTGTACTCTCGATGCTGGTCTTGCAATCTGGCTCGCACCACTTGGTAAGGATATGTCATACCAGCTGCGATTAACTTAGAGAAAGCGGCAAATGTAAGATACTCCAACGTGCCCTAAAAAAAAAAAAAAAATGAATTGAAGGTTAATTTCCTAATTATATGATAGAACATATACAGAACATACAAAACACTGCTTAATGATATACCCACGTGGATTACATATGAGTGCGTGTATGCAAGTGCACACAAGCATAATCACATACACACACACACACACACACACACACACACACACACACACACACACACACACACACACACACACACACACACACACACACACACACACACACACACACACACACACACACACACACACACACACACACACACACACACACACACACACACACACACACACACACACACACACACACACACACACACACACACACACACACACACACACACACACACACACACACACGTATGCACTCTCTCTTCCCTCCCTCCTCCATTTTAAACAACAATGCAAAAGTCCTTCAAAGTAAGGACTGATGCACCTTTCAAGATTCCTGGTATGAAATCATGACGACCACTCCAACAGGTCACTTACCAGTGAAAATTCATTTAAAAAATTGCACAACCTACTACTTAATACATGCAGGCCTTTATTTAGGCATGTGCTATTCTGTACTCAAGCTAAGAGAAGCAAAATTTTTGAATTTTTTTTTAGATTTAAAATTAAGCAATATTTAAAATGCAATTATTCCATTACTATAGACAAATAATATGGGAAATTATTTTTCTTTTCATCAATAATTATAACATTTGGTCAACTATTGCCACTTATGTACGTTTTTTGCTAGCAGTGTATAGTGTTGAAAAAGCAATATTTTATTCCTATTTGTTACTTGCTTATTTACGTTACAAGTGAATTGTAAAAATAAATAATTTTAAAAACCAGCTTAGACCATTCAAAATAGCCTCAGATTTTGAATGTCAGTCAATCCATTAAAAATTGAGAATGTAGTTTAAACAATATCCAAGTTATACAAAAGATATCCTAGTCTACAAATAACAGTAAAGTTATTGTCTGTGTTGAAATTTTAGGACGGGACACATGCATTTCAAGTTGTCAATCTTTCTACATTATTTATCATAATTCATGAACAAATATTTCACTTTGGAAGCAAAATGAGACAAAAAAATATACTTTGAAACAAATTAATACATATATCTATATTTTACAAGAAATATTTTAAAACAAATATTTTTGCATTAAATATATTTAGCAGTAATCCATTTCCTGCTAAACAATACCCCTTTCAGGTCTTTCCCCTCCACTTTCCCATGAGAAAAGGTCCATCATATAACATTTTGATTAAGTTTTTTAAAAAAATCAATCATAATTCAAACAAAATAAGCGATATAAAAAAATGACATGACATAACCAAATAGTTAACAATTATAGTAATGTATTTTCCAGGAGACAGTAGGTGCCTCCTAATCCTAAACAAATATCAAATTATATTTCTATATTGAGAGAACTGCGTCATTTAAAATTGTAATATGTAATAACTTATGTTATTACATACTGCCATCATATATTTATGATTATTTGTTATAATGTACTCAACTTATATGTCTGTAAAATCAACTCAAGTTGGTATGTCTGTAAAATCAAGACTTGTTTCAGAAGTAACTTTGTGCGGATGGGAGTGCTGTACAAATTACTTCGAGCACAGGGGCGCACAAAACGTAAAGCTGAGCCTGAGTTCAAGTACAAAGATTACAAACATAAGTGCTTCAGTGATCTTACCATTTTCGCATCAATTGGCAAATGCCTGTAGTTATTATAAAAATTTTTCATTTCTTCATACGTCATGAACTGCAATGCACCGTGGGAAACACCAAACATTCCTGGTACAAACCCCTGAAACATACAATTTACATTAATGGCTATGTTTTCTAAAATACTTTTACTTTAAAGAGTCATTAAATATATATATATATATATATATATATATATATATATATATATATATATATATATATATATATACACACACACACACATTGTTCTAATAATCAAGGATGTGGCGATGATAATCTTAAAGTTTTTCGCCAGAAAAAAATAATCGAGGGTCTACTATACGCAAGGATACTCCAAAACAAGTACTCTACTAACGAAAATTGCTTTACGTGTCTCTTTGCACTTGGTCTATAACAGAATATATTATCTAACAACATACCATTTCACATTTCAGATCACAAACCATTTCAGATTTTCTTTGGCCTTTAACTGTGCAAAATGATAAAATGTAGCAATTTTTTAAGGATACTACAGACCTGACCTCTCAATATCATCTCACCTCTGCCTAACCATCTGCTAGGTGAGCCATCACTTCTAGATGAGTATATCTAGCTTACCGAATAAATGCATATTTGTTAAAAATACTGTCTATACTATGTTTCATGATAGTCTTCTTGATAGCCTCTATTTAATGTGTTGTGGAGCTTCTACAAGTGATGCTGATAAAGTACATCCACCAAGCAGTTTTATTTTGTTGTTCTCTCCAAACAATAAATAGGATTCACTGTAATCATCGGTTTTGCTATTGTTGCAAATCGATGACTGTAATGTGAAATATAATACAAAAGAAAAAATAATAATCACAAAACTACTCCTTCAAGTGGGTATCTGTGTGAACAGTTTACGTATACAGTACAGGGTCATCCAAAAAATGCCGGGATTGCATTCTAAAACTATGTGCAACTCAAAAAATATTAAAGATAATTATTTTAATTATTATATTATTAAAAGTATATATATTTAGGTAATTAAGTTATTAAACAATTTAGTGAAACAGAACACGCAGCGTGTAAGAATACGTATGTAACACTAAAATCTGACAGCATGCATTTCGTGGAACATATTTTTAAGGCAGAGAATGTTATGTTTACAATGACTACTTTGCCTACTTCATAAGTCATCCCATCAAAGAGTATTGTTTATATAATTTTTGATTAGGGCCGCTATAGTAATCGGATTTGTTGGCATAAATCAGATTTTGTCGTTAAATGTTACATATTTACGCTGACAATTCTAAGCATGAGAACCTTCTTCCCGACTACTGAACATATGGCAGACATAAACAAAACTACCCTCAACACTAATTTCTAAATAAACAAAAGCACTGCCTCTCTTTTTCCTTCCCAAAATTGTATAGGAGTAATGCTATTGCACTAAAATTTATGTATAGTACAATATATTACATAGAAAAAAGTTACCATGAATATGCGAAATCCATGGTTGGTGAGTCTGTGGTTGGCGACATATTACTATATATATTTTTTTAAAATATATCCACCACTAAATATATTGCATTGCATAAATTAATTTATTTACAAAACATTCTTTAAATAAATTTAATTCAATGTTTTCCTTACAAATGCACTGTTTCAATTTCATGGACTGAACATCAAGTTTTTTGAGTTATGAACTTTCGATTTCTGAACACGACTGTGAATGCAGATTTTATTTCCAATAATCAGATTAACCGAAGGTCTACAGTAATTTGGAAATCTCACCAGAAAACAAATTTATTAAAAATAAAATTCAAATTTAATGCATACTCTTAAAATGTGAAAATTTTAAAGGAAACCCAAGCACGTAGCTGACTTGCCAATGTAGCAAACTTTTAATTATAAACTTTTATCTTATACTTTTATTATTATTTCACCATTATAATCAGTATTAAAATCTGCATGATTTAACATTTTAAATTATCAAAGAAATATTTTTAAATATATACAAAAATGTTTTTCCCCGGCGAAAAACCATTAAGGTTATCATCATTGTCACTCAAAATGAAAATATAAAAAAGTAACAAAAATGTACTTTAATAAAAAAAAAAAAAACTATAATAGAAAAGTAAATAAAACACAACAAAATTAAATAACAGGTATAACTATAGACTAAAACTAGTTAACAATGACATAAATCTTAAAAACAACAATATACACACAAATTATTGTAGGCTGTAAATTGGCCCTACGACAATAACAAGGTAAATAAAAGAAATATAAATGTATCTAAAACTAAATAACAAAAATAAAAACAACTTTAAAAAATAAATTAATAAATACCAAATATAAATAAAATTTTCAGGGCTGTAAAGGGGCCCTACAACAAGCAATAAGAAATATATAAAATAAATTTCATTTAAAAAATTCAGATGATGAAGGAAGTCTAGGATCCAGTTAATGGCCGAGGCACTACCTCCCAAACAATTGCTCAAACCACACATTTTAGAAACCATCACAATCGATATATAAAAAAATGAACACTGACTACCATCAGATTAGTTTTCATATTTTCAAAAAAAAACTTGAAATACAAACTTAAGCATATTTTAATGATGATTACAATAGCAAAATCCGATTTTCAAAAGGGATAAAAAAGTTAATAAACAGCAGACACTTTTAACTCTTTTTGAGTACCTTAGCAATTTCGCCAACCATGTGATTAAATTGCTGGCCAATTCTGCTTTGATTTTTAAAACATATAAATATTTATTTTAATGAGTCATTTGAGTTCATTTATTTATTTATTTTGTTTCAAAGAATATATATATATATATATATATATATATATATATAAATGGAGATTAATGAAAATTTACATTCAAAAAAGAGCAATGTAACCAAATATTTTTTAAACTAAAAAATCAATTTTAGACTGAATTTTGTCAAAAAAAAATTTTTTCAGTCACCATGACAAAAAGCTTGAAAACTAAATATAAATAATATGTTTTAAAAGCTCCCTGTCGTAGACGAGGTCAAAGTTATGATTGTAAAGAGAAAAATGAGTTTGACAGGACAAATAATAATAAAATTATCATTAATCAATAGCACAAAACCTTTAGACTGAAATATTAGGTTTTGCGGTTGGTAGAACTTATATATATATTCTATATAACTTATATATATATTCCATATAACTTATATATGGTTAGTATTATACATAATATTATCAATATATAAAACGTTGCAAACAGTGATGTTGCAACACTGAAAGGGTAACGATGATGGGTCAATCATCTAGTCAACAGCAGTCAAATAACAGCTGGTGGAAACTTTTCCTGCAACCTGGTGTGTGTGTGTGTGTGTGTGTGTGTGTGTGTGTGTGTGTGTGTGTGTGTGTGTGTGTGTGTGTGTGTGTGTGTGTGTGTGTGTGTGTGTGTGTGTGTGTGTGTGTGTGTGTATTAGCATTCTTTTATTTACAATTTTAGTTGATTTTATTAAAACTTGGCATAAAAACTGATTTTGGTAATGGCTTGGACAAGTCTGATACTCAGCAAAATCTCTTCAACTGTTTCAAAAAGGTAACAACTCCAAATTTTAAGAAATGCATAACATTTTATCTTAACTAATTTTGAAAATCTGCTTCACCATTGTAATCAGCATTGTCACTTTTTGGAAAATCGCTCCTATCATGTCACCAAAACAGCAGCATATCTCAATTACCTTATACTTTTGCCAGTAATCTACTTTTTTAACATTGTGCCAATGATTAATTCAAATAATATATTCCATTTCATTTGTTAAATTTTCATTTTAATATTTACAAAACAAATATTACAAAGCATTATCAAGGCCTCATTAAAAAGAAAATTAAACGCAAACAGGATAGCACTTAAGTACTTCAATATGTTATTGCTTTAACAATTATTTAACTACATGTATATATAAGATTATCTAATCTTTTTTTTATTCTTGAAGAAGCGTTATAATCTTATCTAAATTAGTGTGTATTCAAGAAATACTTTGCAACATACAATTAAAAATTATTGTTCAATAAACTTCCATAAGAAAATATTTATATAACCAATTAATTAAATTTTAATGATACATAAAACTTTATAGCGTAAGTTGAATGGTACACATAGATTTATTATTAAATATGACAAATGCTGTTTAATAACGTTGTTTATGGGCAAAATATTTAGCCAATTAAACACTAATGTCCGTGTTCTGATATATTACATACCTTATAGAGGCCACGCACTCCCTCAACTGTGTAAATCTTTTTAAGTGCATCTACCATTCCGTAGTAATGTTTATTGCTTGAAACAGGAATATTTGTATCCAACCCATATTGTAAGCACAGTCTGAAATCCAGAAACAAGGTTAAAAGTGTTACTTAAACTTTTATTTTATTTTATTACAGTCGACCTCGGATATAACGCGGTTGAAGGGACAAAATGTATATGAGCGCTGTAAACGAGTTTATAGTAAATGAGTTTGTAAACGGCAGCAATACTGTATGTAGTGAAAGAAAAGCATATTTTGTACTGTGTACATAATTAATGGCTATTTTATTACACATATTACATATTTTGAAACATATTTTAGTTAAAACTAATAGAAAAAAGTACTGTATAGTCTATTATGCAAAACAGTGCGTATACTGTTGTGAGAGTTCATGAGATTTACGTTTTCTCCCCACTAAGGCGTACAAAGTGTATGTGTGTGAGAGAGAGAACACTTTTGCAGGAATGACACATTTTACACTGTTTGTTTAGGCATCAACAAAATTCTAAGAAAAGGACTGTTTCTATTTTCAACTTTTATTCTAAAAATAAAACACAAATTGTATTTAAGTGAGAGTGATTATATAGCAGCTTAGAAAACTGCTAAGAGCACCAGTGGGACAGAGAGAAAAAATGTGCAAGTGAGAGGTCATGTCCCCACTCTTGTCATCATAGCTCCTCCCTTTTCCTTCATTATCGTTGAGTAGTAACAGTTTGTAGACTCAGATTGGCAGACTCTGTGTCCCTGAACTGTTGGAGGTAGCTGGATGGGAGTTCTCCTACATGTATAAGAAATTCTTGCACAGGCATTTTACAAAGTGGCTGAACTATAACAGCAACGTGACAGCATTGTATCCGAGTTCACAAAGCATTGTAACCGAGCCTAAAATGCACATATACTTAATATAGAATATTGAGAACATTATGAAAATAACGCTATAACTGAGTTAACATTCTAACCGAGGGTTGTTATAACCAAGGTCGACTGTATATAATTTTAGAAGCTGAATCAATGACATGCTCAATTATTATCTGATGCATTGCAGCACTTCTTTAGTACATATATTAAACCTATACAGTCTAGAGAGAGAGGCTGTAATAAACAGTAAGATGCGGTGTGAGTGCCCCCCACACAACACAACTGCAGTGTGAGGGTGATACAACACAACTTTACATCATCGATTGTCAGGAAAAACACTAAGTATGACTTTTTGAGCTTAGGGGACATTTAACTGATTACAAAGGGTATGTGTTTTATAATTTATGAAAATTATAAAAAGTAATTAAAATTATAAATGTAAAAATAAAAAATATACAATTTAATTGATCTTCAGTAACTTGAATTCAATAATCATAACTCTAAATAATACAAACAAATTAACTAGTGAGTGTGTTTCTTTTTTTTAGATGAATCACCTAAAAAGTCATTATTATCCCATTACGTTTACTTATTGGTTTAAGAGCCATATGCCTAAACATTACAAAAAGGCGAAGAGGTAAGGTTTTGTTTAAATTCAGTTTTGTGCTACCTACTCTCTCAAAATTCATAGAAAAAAATATTTTTTCTAACTCATTCCTTTTCCACATTTTCTTACTACCTCCCAACAAATTATCAAAATCACTTATCACATTTCTTTCGAGTGATGTGTTGAATCACTATTACAAATAGGTCATTAAACATTTATGTCTGTTTTTGTTAATTACTTTTTTATGTTAACAACGATTAGGGAAACAATTATGAAACAGAATGTTTTTTATTCAGGAGCACTGTAGTGAAATTAACCAATAACATTAAGTAAAACCCTTAAACCACACAATGATAACTAATACATTTATTTTTTCCAAAACCAGCTATTTTCTATTATAAATCCCAATAACATAAATAGGCTATCATCTTCATGACAACTATTCTTGTTCAGTACACGTAATCAAAAATGAAATAATACGCAAAATGTAGTAAAATTTTTAAGCACTAAGAAATGTTGGCATACCAGCTCTGTATAATGCAATAATTAATTTTCCTAGTTTCTAAAATATAGATTACAATGGTTTAAGGCTTTTAAAAAATAAATTTTATTTTTAGGACCAACAATAAACATAGATATATTCAACAACAATCTCTTAAAAACAATAACACTATAATTATTTATAAATAATTTATTTTAAGTTACCTTGTTTTTACAACCCACACAGGGTTTGTCATAATAAGGGTAAGAACCCCAGCTTCAGCAGCTGCAATCATGTGCATTGTTGGACCTAAAGGAGTTTTTGTATTTCCTCCTTGAATCCATGTCTTTATGGAACTGTAACTGAAATAAAAAAAAGTTGTTAAAGAAATATGTTGATTGGCATATTTATAACAATTCAATTGAAAATATATTATACAATTCAAGAAAGGTTGAAGATTAAAGTCCTTGAAAAAAAAATATGAAGAAGAAACTACAGCAGTTCATGTAAGACATATGGAAAATAGCTATGTATGAAAATAGTTGTTCAGTTAGTAAGCAAAATAATCACCCTTCACTTTTTAATAAAATCAGATGGCTTACATATAAGTTGTTTTAATGAAAGCTCAATATGTTTATAGTTTGATTATGCTAATGTTATTTTTATGGAAAATTTCAATTAAGACTAATTCAACAGAATTACATACATGGAAATTCATTTTTATTCTCCATTATACAGCCTAAATTTCTTTAAAATATGCTTGTTCACTGAGGCTCAAACTAAACAAGAGTTTTTTCTTTGTTCAAATTTCTGACTGCTTTTGTTATATTGGAGTTGTAAGGTAATAAAGTAAGACTTGAAATAAGGACACTTTCCTTTATTTACTGTACCAATTAAGTTTTATGCAAGATTAGTCATATATTCAACAGTAGCCCTTATCAATTAGTAAATCAATTATTGATATCTAAAGTGCAAAACTCCTATATAACAAATAAAACACATTTTACAAAAACTGTAGCTTACACTTTGTAGTGACTCAGAACCCAGATGCACGTTTCGACATGACAACAATAGCGTTTGCTTTCCGTTCCCTTCCTACCCCCTAATACTGACAATGTGTTGTCAGTGAGTTAGTAGATCGTAAACCGTATTGCCAAAACACTAATACTGTCTAATAGGGCCTACAGTAGAAAATCATTTGTAAAATAGAGGTTGAACTGTGATATATTCATTATGTAGAGGCTCTCATTCGGTTTTTAAGAAAACCTTTTTGTTACGAATACTGGCCGTAAACCTCAATATAACAAACCTCGTTTTAAGAATATTTCCATATAACGAATTCTTCCTTTGAATTCTTGAGATTTGTTATATCGAGGTTCTACAGTATAAAATGTTATAAAAAGAATTTTTAAAAATGAATTTCTCAAATTCAACTTAACTGTATGAACCATTTTAAATTTTACTGTAATATTACAATTTATTAGACATAAATGGAATATTCTAAAATTTATAAAATTTTGTATTTTCAACATATGTCATTTCTTGAATTATATTTAATACCATGGAACCAATGATATAACTTGGCCAATAATGGACTTATACATTTGTGGATTTTTTAATTTTACAACAAAATAATTCACAGCTGAATATTATAAGAAATAATAATAATAATAATACTTTTACTAAATTATAGTTTTTCCAAAGGTTAGTAGTCTATTTATACTTACAACATAAAATAGAAGCCCCAAGAACTTCCAGATCCCCACACATTTGGTGTCACCCCTTTATATAACCCACGAAGGCCTTCTTGTTGGAATATTGTCTGTACAGCATTCCTCAGACCATGATATTGTGGAGCAGGTGTGCGTCCATCATTTACTAAAAACAAATTCTAAGTTATAAAGTTAATATTATATAAAATAATAACAAAATTCAAGATTACAGTCTAGGGCACATCAATAATCTAATGAACTTTAAACCAATGACCTCTCCTTCTTAGTTTCAAAAATATGATCAAACTTAAATACAAACAGGGAAAGTAGCCTCACAAAAACAAAATCTAGTCTATTCAGTAGCCTACCTAGTCATAATCAGAAGACCAAGAGTCTTCTACCTAAATTTTTGATTCATGGTAGCTCCTCATGAAATCATTTTTCATACCAAAGTAAAATAAATAATTAACACACTAATAAGTCCTTAACACCAATATTTTATTTACTCCGAAAAAAACACTATCAGGAAAATGTAACATAAATAAGTTATCATTTGACACACTGCTTTAGATCAGGCCCTAATATCTTAATTCATTTATTATTTAGCAAAAAATCTTAACAACTGTATTAGGTAGCACTTATTCTGCATCATTTATAATACTAAAATAAAAGGTAAAATTAAACACCATGTACTACTTATTTTATTATAGGCCTACCTATGTTACAGTTATAGTTTAGCCAAAAGAAAGCCTAGGTAACATTATTATAGTCCAGCCACTTAGTAAATGGCCTGCACGATAATTTATTGCGCATATAGTAGAATTTCCCCTCCAGCTTCCTCCAACAGAGCCTGCCAATCTGAGTTTACAAACTTTTACTAGTAAGAGAAGAAAAAAAGCTATGGTGAGAGAGTGGGGACTCAACCTCTCAATCGAGCAGTTTTTGTCCCACTGGTGTTCTTGGCAGGCTGTTTTCTAAATAACTGACCTATAGATCTATATCATTATTTTTATATGTTTTTTTTTTAGGTGTGTATTTCATCCATAATCTAATACTGTAACATGTTTAGGCAATTTTTATTATTGTTCTTGATTTTTCCGGAAGAAGTTGTTACCAATAACATGTAGTACACAATCCTACCTTACTGGGGAAGGCCTACCATTCTAGAACTCACAACCATTAAAACCTTGCTTTATTTTTTTACCCAAAAATTTAAGCCCATTCATTCTGCAAAAAGAAACGTGAAAGATTTGTTTGCATGAACTCAAAAACTAACACCATATATTTTTTTAGTGAGAAAAAACATTTTAACTGTTGTAATACTACTAGGTAATTATGCTGATTATAGAGTTGTGGTATTTCTTTTTTTTTCAACTAATCCAGACCTATAAGATACTTCTGATTAAGAATAGGTCTAGCACTTTTTTTAGTGCAAATAATTATACACCTTCAAATAAGCAATTTAAAATATATTTTTTTTAATTTTTTAATTATTTGTCTGTTACAAAATCCTAAGTGATTTCGTATTATAGATCACATAAAGTATGACATTTTGTTATTGTAAAATATAAGACAAATGTTTTTAATCAATGTTAAATTTGAGAACAAAGATTTAGCTCTCATAGAATACAAGAGTGATTAAATCCTCCTTATCATATTTAGCACAAGATTGTGCTTTTTTCAACAATTTTGATTATTTATGTAAACTGACCTTACTGCTGTCAAACACAATGTCAATTAGAAATTCAGAAGAATTTGTTAAAATTTTATTCACTTCATTCAGATCAATAGTCACTATGCAATAATTATTCTAAATTAATGGTATCACCAAATAACCTACTTAATTTTACATATTTCTGAAATCAAGTATTTATTTAAAAAAAAAAAACTATAATGCAGATAACACCACAGTCATAAACAATAAGAACAAGAGTCACTGCAAATGACTATTGAGCTGTGTTAATGTACTTTGCACCTTGGGCAACTGTGCAATTTTGAATGATGTTGTAATAATTATTACTTTTAAGATTTTATCACAGACTGATCTTAAGCTTCAGAAACCTAACCATACACTACACAAAATTCAGGTCAAATATAAGAATCTGATATGTACGTTTTTACAACCGAGAATCTATTCTTATTTAGTCTTTTTTTTCTTATAATTAGGGAACACAAATTTTTTTCTTATAATTCTAACAATATTATCATTAATGTTATAAGGGCAAAAAAATCCACCATACACTAATTGGCATTGTGACTTACTGGAAGTAAGCTACAAGTAAATTTAAATTGGGCAAGTAGGCCTATACTCAATGGCATTGGAAGTTACATTGGAAAAGAAAAGAGAATAAGCAAAGTACAATAATGTGTCCAAAAAAAAAAAAAAAAAAATCGAAACACTAAATTAACAATGAAATCAACATAATAATCTGTTATAATTACATAATAATCTGTTACAATTTTTAAAAAAACTCATCAATTTTTGAGTTTAAAAGATAGGTCCAAAGACCTATAACCTATGGATTGCTGGCGCAGTGTTCTGAAAATGGTCCGTCACTGCTGTAGGCCTAATCCCCCCACTACTACTCAGGCAACCCGAGCATCATTACATGCGCGCTTATGGGGAATAATGTGAATTAGTCGGTACAGTTTTTCATCATCTAAACACATTTTTCACAATTTGGTACATTGATATGTTCTTATGAATGGTTTTTGATTTATCACTGATACTTAAAATATGATGTATTAGTATTAAAATGTTATTTATTTAAAATAATATAACAAGATCTGGTTAGAAAAAATAATTGTTTTATAGTAGTGTATTAATTAACTTAATAAATTACTAAGAACATCAGTGACGTAAGCAGTAATAATTATTCACTAGTACGTTAATGGGTAAATAAAACAACTACATGTCTTTTCATTAGTACAAGTTTAATTATTAAAATAACCTTTTTTCTGGCAAAAAACTAAAGCGTCATTGTCGTGACTCCAGCGATGGGGATTTTACGTAAAACTAATGCTAACCTAAAACTATCAAACTAAATAACAGGAAAAAAATTAATAAAATAAAGGATAATATATATATATATATATATATATATATATACATACGTACACTTGCCTAAAACTAGTTAACAACATAACTATATATTTGACAAACTTAAAGCTATAATAGGGTATACAAGATTTACTTATTAAAATAACCTTATACATTGCTAAACAAAATGAGCTTATTTAACCTTTGGCGCATCCCAAGTTTTGAAAAAATTTTATTGGAATTTTTGTTCCTTGCGTGGTGACAACACGTAAAATAAACGTGACTTTATAAAATAAATGACATATTACCTTAATTAATTTTATTATGTGACTATCAGAATAATCATTATTTGATAAATACATAAATACGAAAAGTCGTATAGTATGTGAGTACATATAAGTCACTCAACAATGATATATATCAGCTATCGATATATATCATATGGCTGAGTGAGATAAGTTGCCTAAGTAGTGGTGGGGGTAGCAAAGCAGACGACAGACCGCTCCTTGCCGCTTGTCACCATATCAGCCAGCAATCCATAGGTTATAGATCTTTGGGTAGGCCCTTAGTTTAATTTTAGAGAGAGAATTGAGGTTAAGTTTTCATACTAACAGTACAGTGTTCTAGAAAAAATACCCAGTATTTTATTGCATTTTTATTAGTAATTATTACAGTTTGAGGCAACTAGTAAACAGTCAAGGAACAACCTAATAAGAATGAGAAGTGCTATCATATGTCTGGTAAATTAACCACATAGTGACAATTTTTGTAATTTTTCACTAAAACACTTAATTACACGCCCATTAGTAATAATACCAAACACAAAAGTGTGGAAACTAGCCTACATTTGAGAAAATATATAACGTTTAAGTGTAAAGAATCACATGTTTGGTATTTAACTTAATCGTTGTATTACATTTTTTCTTCCTAACAATGAGCAACAAAAGGTTACAAACAAGCTACTAGTTTTTTTTAAAGCTAATAAAAGTTTATTGCTTGTAAATGTTTCTAATTCTTGACCTTACTCTTAATAACTAATTAGTAAATACTGTACTTCAGTTTTATTACCAATATGTACATGACACCCTTATTAGTGGCTTATCTTCATTTCACATACACCAGTATATTTCACATACACATATATTTTAGAGAATAATATTCTTGATTTAGAGGCTGCAATAAAACAGCAATGCTTCGGCGATGATAACCTTATGCCAGAAAAAAAAACAGCAATGTGTCTGGAAGGAGCAGCACAACAGTCTGAACAGTATTATCAGCTTACATATTCGATTAGCATGAATGCTAATAGCAATTCAAAAAGTCCTAAACAGCCACAGTTACCCAGCAAAATAAGCTACCAAAAACCTACCACGATTCTGCAAGCCTAGCAACTGTAGCACATACACTCAAATGCTACTTCTGTGTTTAGCCTAACAGACACCCAGAAGTAAGTTCAGCTAAAAAAAGCTATCTGCTGTAAGTGTACACAAGTTGACATTATGCTAAGTAATGTAGGTCAAACTCTAATAAGTCTAAGTAGTTTCAGACAAATGAAAGAAACAATGTGCTAATTCAGTCATTACATCAGTAAATAATTCTCACCTGTCTAAGGCCAAAATCAAAATGTTATATAAGTACTACTATATCAGTTATTTGCCTAATTGATACTGAAAGTACACAGCTTTGTTAATAAGGATTTTTTCCAGATTGGTCTCGGAATCAGTCATAACAGTAGCTAATCACCTTGGAGAACACATATTCTTATGGCAATGAATAGAAATTACAAACCCAGGTTAGAGATTGATTATTAACAGACAATAAATAAATTCACCTTTCTTAATGCCTATTTTCTGCTTAGTGTAGAGTCTATTATAAAAAAAGTAGCCAGTTATATAGTATGCAGTTCTATAGACTTGAAAAATGCTTACCATCGGAATAACTATTCTACTAGAAGTAGTCAACACTGATGCATCAAACTACACTTTAGCTGCAATGTTAAGCCAGGATAACAACCTGTAGCTTTCTTTTCTCAAACGCTCCCAAAACTGAGCAATTCCATTCTGCTATTGAAAACAAAGCTGCTGCTGTTATGGAAGCTCTCATAAAATGGACAGTGTTTTTAATGAGAAAATCTTTCAAGTTAATCATAGATCAACAGGATTCATATTTATTTTCAATAAAAAAAACTGTCAAGCAAGATAAAAAGTGGCAAAATAATGAGTTTTATTATGTGTAAACCAGACCAGAGATAAAACCAAACTTTTGTAACTTTCAAGGCCAACTAATCAAGTCCACTTTTTCAATTCAGTGCCTTAATGTCTACTTTAAAAGACCCTGGAAATGCAAGGATCACATAAATTCTTATAATTGTTGAACAATTTTCAAGGTTTCCATTGTTTCTTTTTCTGGAGGAACGCTCTGCTTCTGTGATTCATTGTCTTACCCAACTATTCTATCTGACAGGAATTTCAGTTTACATACACTCTAATCGGGGCTCATTATTCATATCCCAAGATGTAGCTTCATTTCTTTAATCACTTGGCATTACTTCCAGTCACACCATTCCTTATAACCCTAGAGAAAATGGTCAAGTTGAACGATTCAATTGATTAAAAGCAAAGGGCGTGAAATTACACAATGGGGAACTGTTTCATCACAAACCTGCCATTCTGCAAGGTAGCTATTGTGCATAGATATCTTTCACTTTTGTGTAGATACCAACTCTACTCAACATGAGATATTCTTCAGTTCTGTCCATAGATCAGAAAACAGGACATCTTTTCCAACATGGTTAAGAAACTCTGGTCCAATCTTCATAAAGAGAAATATTAGGAATATAATGATGATATAGAAGAAACTCGACTGCTCCATGCTAATCCAAAATATGAATTGATGAGAAGCAATAATATCTCTAAGGCAACTTGCCCCACAAGGAAACGATGGCAAAAGCTAGAAGTCTCACAACTACCAAGACACTGGAAACTCTTCCTATTCCAGACTCTGGGGAGTCATCTCCTGTTCCAAGGCTCTCATCAAATCAACCTTGGGTTGATGACCTTCTTACACATGACTATGCCAATTAGTCCACAATACCACCATCAGATTAACCACAAATATAACAACCAAAAACCTACTTAAATCAAGAGAGACATAGGCGTATCACTAAACCCCCTTGAAACACTAGGAAGACTACATTGTAGGATAACATTCAAAATTAAGAAGTGAGAAATGTGATGTATCATTTATTGAAATGAATCACATGTTGATGTGATTGTTATATTAAATTAATTTTTCATAACAAGTCAATAACAAGAGGCTATAAACAAGAGCCTTCTTGTCCTAAGGTTATAGACAACAGTAGACAACTAGTTTTTTAAAGTATATAAAAGTTTACTGAATTTTCACACCTAAAAATGTTTGTTTTGTTGAAAATTGTATGTTATAGATATGGTCTTGTAGTATAGCATGTTAAAGCATATATGATCTGAATAAAATGGTGCAAGTTTCGGCCTTCTAGGTTTAGTAGTTTTTGAATTAGAGCCATTAGAAAAGTTCAAAACATAGTACCATTTGTATGATTATCATATTTTTGAAAATTAAGAACGCAAGAACTAAATGTCAAAAAAATCTAAAAATTTTTATTTTTTTATTGATGAGAAGAATAAATATAGAAAACAATCAAGAATCAAAAAGTGTAAATCCCAAAATTATTTTTAAATTGTTTGAACTGATGTGGAGTGACCCATTAGTTTGTCATTTTTTAGAATTTTTGTTTTCATTATTAATAACATGCATTTCATTAATCCTTTTAGCAATGAAAAACACTTTAGATACTTTTGCACAGTAGTATTTTTAAAGTTATGTGTAGATCGTTTTAATTTTTTTTTTTTTTTTTTTACCTTCGATACTTTATGCACTTTTAAATTTTGTGCTATTACTTCTGAGCATGAATTAAAGTATTTTAGCAAAAAATATATGAAAAAAAGCCAAAACAATTTAAACTGCATATTTACAAAAAAAAAAAAAAATTACCTCCATAACCTAACATATTACTACTGCGCGAAAGTAGCAAAAGTGTTTCTCATCACAAAAACAATTTAAATGAGCATAATTAATAATAAGAACAAGTGGAGATGAATAATATTCAGAGTAATAACAACAATAATAATATTTTTTTAATCAGGCCTACCTCAAGAACTTAACTAACATTGTTTTGTATAAAAGTAGTATTGCATGATAGTTAATCTAACCTTGTAATTGCACTAAAGTAGCAAAAGTGTTTTCATCATAAAAACTGTTTATTTAATGGGTATAATGATTAATAAGAATAGAAAGTAAAAAAAATATCCCACAAACCTAACACGGTATCACGTGAAAGTAGTACTGTGTTAAAGTTATTAAACTTGTAATTCACAGTTAGAACAATGTACTAATAATGTGATTGTGATAATGCAGATGAATACTACCTCAGTGGGTGACTTTGGCATACTGAATTTAGCAATATCACAATATAGATCCCATAATTGCACAAAATCATAAATTATCATAATAAAATTTAATCTTCCACCAGTGAATATTTCTTAATTAAATAATAATGAACATAATAAAATTTACAATATTTAAAATTCATTTATTTTATAAAAAGCTTGAAATGTTATAAATACCAGAATTCGGTCTAAATGTATCACTTAAATCGAAACTTAACCTACAAATTAAAATACAATTAAATAAACCTAACCTAAGACACACGCAATTTCTTTTCTACAATATATTGCTTTTAAAGTTACCTGCAAATCTAATCTTTATTAAATCCAACGGATGGAGAAGAAGTGTTGATGTCACACCACCTGTAATACCAGCTACCAAATGTTCATATTTAACGTGTTTAAATAAAGAAAACCTTGAGTTAGAAGGTGCAGAATTTGGTTGCATTTTTGATGACTGAGAAAAAATTAAATTAATTAAATAATGCCTAAAACGTTATATAAAATAAATTGGTAAATGAATTTTAAACTATTAAACATATTTATCACATAAAACATATCAATTTTATATCACATATAAAACTTTTCGTTAATAACTCAAAATTCACCTCCGTTTCAAAGTCCATTACTGATTATTACTAATTCTATTGCATCACTTTCTTTTCCACACTTTACTTACAATCGGAACTCAAGAAATAATGTCACAACAGATAATGTCAATCAAAAATTGTATCTGTGCAAAGATAAATTTAGTAATCCGTTAAATGTTAAAAATTATCAGGTTTTGTACAGGAGTATACCAAAATACCGCAATTCCTCTAATAGCGAAAAGTGGACATTATCGAAATTAGGGGGGGGTTTCCGCCGTACTTGATTTTTGCAAAAGATTCGTAGTTTGTTTGCCAATCTGGAAATATTTAACATAACTCGTTTCAGCTGTGAGATGTATGATGAAATGCGTGTTACTAATTTATTAATAATGACAAGTCCACACAGATTAATAAAGCGAAGCTTTTAATGTCAGTTTTAGCGAGAGGAATTAATAGAAAAAAGTCTATCAAAGGGAAGAAAGTAACGGAACGATGGAACGAATGCGCAAACGAATTTTGCCTCTATTTCCATCTTTTTCTTCCCCCCACGCCGCCTCGGTGGTCTAGTGGATCGCGTACTAGGCTTTTACCCCGAGGACCCGGGTTCGATTCCCGGCGAATAGTCGAACGTTAAACACCAAAAAAATCTTCCCCCCACTCCTTTTCGATAACAGTATATGCATATTATATTGAAAAGTCATGTTGCTTTAGTTAAGGCATTTTTCCTTAGTTGAAGAACACATGCACTTTAAAACCGTTTATAATACATTCGAATTAATATAAACGTTTATAAAAATTTTTGTAAATAATTCTAGTTTTTAACAACATAACCTGAAATTTATTGTAGAGTATCAGTTGTCAATGAAATCAGCTGATCGTTAGGAATAATCATTAAAAAAAACAACCTTTTACTATAACTACAGTAAAACAATACCTAAGCTAGGTTCACGTATATATTTAGTTAAACAAAACATTTTTTTGTAAACAAATTTTTTGTTAACATATCTTCAAGCTAATAATATAATCAGGAAAGATATTCACAAAAACTTCGATTTTGTTGGTACCTCCCCGAGTTCTGACCTCTACACTTTGTAATATTATCTCTGTTGCAGTCACAGACTCATAGCAACGTCATATATTTCTATCTACTTACTTTTTATTTTGTTTGGTAAAAGTAGATGCATGACATAAAGAAGAAAAGTGAGGTTATGTTGTTTAGTTTTTTTGCACGTGTGTACATTGAATTTGTTATAATAATAAAAATAAAATAGTTTTTGTAATATTCTAATATATTTACAATGGATGTCAAGAAACGAATTATTGAATTAACAACCCAGATGTCCGAGATAAACTATGATTCTGAAGAAGATATTATTAAAGGTAGGCAAGTGTTTTTATCCATATCTTGTATTAAAAATGTTAGTAAGTGAAGTTATTTTAAATAAGTTTTAAAAAAACTTCATTAGATCTGAGACTTATAGTTGTAGATATTTATGACATTAAACCAGTTTTATGAAAGTTTTGAAGGTATGTTTTCCAGTGTAACTTGTTTTCGATTTTTTTTTCACCGAAACACTTTATTGCTGAAATTTAGTAATACAAAATATAAAAGTGTGGAAGTTTTTAAAACAAATCGAAATTGTTTTAGATACAATTTTTTTCGAACGTCCTGTATTTTCCGCTCATTTATATTTTGTATTATTACTTTTGGGCATGCAATTAAAGTGTTTTGGCGAAAAAAATATAAATAAGCCAAAATAAGTTAAAGTGCATATTTTACCTCACAATCATTCTATTTTTACACTCATTACAAGGTTACTGTCTACTTTCATACAAAACCTTATTAATATTTGCATGTTTAATTATAACTGGTTTATAATTTAAGTATTATGGACAACACTAAAATTATAAAAAAAACATGTTAGTTAGATTCCCAAATTATTATTCTTTTTTAAAAAAAGTATTATTTTTATTATTTAATTACAATGAAAAAAAAACATTTACTACTTTAGTTCAGTAGTCATTTGTAGGTTATGTGTGTCACTTTTATTTTTTTTCTAACGTTCTATAGTTTCTGCAGTTTTATATTTTTTAATGTTACTGCTGGGCATGTAACAAAGTGTTTTGGCACAAAAGTTGAAAAAAATGGTTTAATATCACATTTACCAAGACTTGTAATATTGTTGACATATATTTTAAACAAAATTCATATAGATTCTGTAAGTTAATTAGCCCAAAAATTGTTCTGTTGATGCCAAATATTTCTGTCTAGCTATATGCCGGAGAGTAGAGCTGGTATTTGGGGGCTGATATGTAAACTGAGCAGTGGCTCTGAAGTTCCCTAAAATATCCTGCTCTGACAGCCTGTTGGTATCAACTTTGTAAGTAGAAAACAGTATGGGAGTAAAGTAACAATGGTATACCAGTAATCAAAAAAATTACTGTTCCTGCTCTTTAAAGTTATATGATGTAGGTCTAGTTTATATTATTGTCACATGAAAAGCAGCACGTGATTTACAGGATATAAACAGTTTCCCATCACCAATTTCATTACTTACCCTGTGGTAGCAAATATTTTCTATCTCGCAGGGGGAGTACTGGCTGCATCTGTTGAGAGGATTTAGACGTCCCTCGCAGTACCTGAGTCTAACACACACTTATACTTACATTTAGGGTGGCGATAATAGCCTCAATGTGCTTTTCGTCTTAAAATTTAAAAAAATTTAATTTTTTCTTTTTCTTATACAGTAAAATATAACACATATTATTTTTATGCATGTATGTCTGTCTTTATTCAGTTTACTTTCTAATTTGTTTTTTAAAAAATCTTTTAATATCTGACAATAAAATAGATTTATTGTTAGTGTAGAAAAGTCCATATTTTCTTTAATTACATATTTCACAACAACTAGGAACACTAAAATGTGCTGATATACACATTGATAGTAACTGATCTTAAAGTTTTTATAAAGAAAGTAAATAACCTAATTAAAATAATAACTTAATAAGTGTAAACAGGAAGAATAAATGTAACACTTGAGTAGTTTAGTACCTTTAAAAAAATGAAAATTATGTAGTGGAAAGTTTAAAACTGAAAATCGACTTAATTTCAAAGTACCCTTTCTGTAATTCCAAGGACCAACCTGTTTATTTTACTGTGTTTAATAAACACTTTGGATTAATTTTTGTATAAATTCTTAGTACCTTCTATATGGAAGTATAATGAATAATTGTATACATGGTACATTACATTGTATGCAGTTAATACAGTTGACTAAATCATTTGTTAAGTTCAAGTTGGTTGAGAATATACTGTTTAGTAATACAATTTGGTTAGCCAGAAAAGGCAGCTCTAAACAGTTAACTGTGTGGTCAGGGGGCTGAAACTGCAGCACACATACTCCTTGAGTTCAAGGTTCTGGAAGTCAAAAGGAGACTGTTTGAACCTCAGCAACCAGATAAGGAGTTTCACAAGAACACCTTGTATAAGAATCTAGAGCTCATCAAGAGCACTGGAGTTGGTTTAACGTGAAGTCGAAGGGGAACACAAAAAGCTTACCAGAGGCTAACACTGCCTCAGTAGTAACCCTATATAAAGATAAAGATAAGTCATATAAATGCACATATAAAGATAAGTCAAAAAAACATTTAAAAAACTGTAGATATAGGTTTTTTAAATAGTATATCAAAAAAGTAGAAAAATGAGTACTTTCATTAGTACTTATATAAGCCTACTATTAACTAATGAAAACATTAGAAAACAAAAAAATGTTACAACAGATCTCGTAACTCCATGTTTGTAAAAGAGCCTGTTTGCACCCACTATTTTTAAACAAATTGATTATTTTAGTTGCAAAAAAAGAACAGAACCAAGGCATTCTTTTAAAAAAATTATTAAATTCTAATTAAATATCAGACAGTTTATAATTCAAGAAACTTCTTTAAACCCTACTTTATTTTTAAATTCTAACTTCACACAAGCCTTAGCAACCAACGAAGTATTGTGCGGTAGAATCTATTTAGCCTAAACAATCAATTTTCATTGAAAACACATTTTGTAGGTAGATAAACAAATATATATATATATATACACAGTATATATATGTATGGTTTTTTTGTCTAACAATATCACATGTGTTTATAGCAATAACGATTGTTATCAAAATAAGATACCATATTTGTTTTTATGTAGTAAAAAACTAAATGTATTGAGATTAAATGTTGATGTTTCAGATTCAGTGACAAAAACGGATATCAAGAGTTTTGAAAATGATGATTTTGAGCTTGATGACACTAAAAGTAATTTGAGAAAAATTAATGCTGTTCCACTTGTAGATAATATATATGAGGGGAAACCAGTTTCACGCAAAACAAAAACCTTGAATGATTTTAAACCTGATTTGGAAAGTGATCTGGATTCAGAAGGGTAAATTTTGTTTTGAAAGTCACAAATAAATTTGGACAAAACATTTTGAATGTAGTTTTATATTATATTTTCTGATTAAGAAAATAATACCTATTTTAATTTTTAGGGAAATTTAATATATAACGGCAATATCGGTGCTTCAGAGATTTGATCATAGGTACATCATTGGCAACCAAAATTTATAAAAAAAAACATACTTATGTATCTATTATTACTACTACTAGTAGTAGTAGTACTGTACTACTAGTAGTAGTCGTAGTCTCCCAAAGCACTATCAACCAAATATTTACTTATTTTTAAAAATACGTAATATTTTGATGAGTTTTTCATTAATAGTCACGTTTGACATGTGTCAAACAAAAGCAACTTTCCATGTTTTCTGTTTGTACTTTGAAACACAACAAATCCAATATCCACATAAATTTCCTTTTGTACAGTGCCTAGCTATAAGAGTTTTTTAGCTGACAATTATCTATAATTTAATGGAGAATATGTGGCACAATTAGTTCACTTAAATGCCATACCTTCCATCAAAACTTTTCAATGGAAAACAATATTTTAACGCATTGTATGTGTTTCGAAATAATCCACAATTAACTACATTTTTAAAAATGTAATATTTACAAACATAATTTATTTTCACTTACGGCTGAAACATGAATTTAGGAAATAATAAAAAAAGAAAGTCAGTTTGAGATGTACAAAACAAACTAATGGAATATGAATCAATAGCTTTAGAATATATATGTGAAAAATAACAAACCAAAAATTATAACTGAATAATTATTTTGTGCATCCCAGGTGATTTTATTAAATATTTTTCTTTCTGATAAGGATTTTTATTGAAATTAGTTTGTAGATATGTACACAGTCAAGTTGAACATATCTAAGAATATGTAACCTTGAAGGACAAACTGGAAATTATTATTTTTATTTTACCCAAAAACAACAAAGTGCTTAGTCTATTTACAAGTTACATTTGCCAATTATATATAAAAAACTTAAGTTCAATTATGCATTTGTGGCAACAGTTTGTTTGACCTTCACTCATTTCACTTAAAGTGTGATTATAGTTTTATCCAAAAGTAGCAAATTGGTAACCATTTGTTGGAGAAGCTTTATCTATGTTCCCCATCCTTGAACCAGTACAATACTGGTGGGAAGTAGTGATGGGTTGCTATTTAACAATCTGTTATTTTTTAACTGCTAAGTGGTTTTAGCATTAGCAGACTGCTAATCATACTTAAAAATAACAGATAATAAACAAACTGTTAAATAACAGGGTTAGAGCATACTGCTTCCGACCTGCTATGGTACTAACTGCTAACGTAACTACAGCTGCTAACTGTTGAACCTGTTAAACGTTGAAGCTGCTAATCTAACTGTTGAATAGCAGGGACATAACACACTGTTTCAGACCTGCTAACTGCTAATGTCTACTGCCAACTGTTGAACCTGTTAAATGTTGAAGCTGCTAATCTAACTGTTTAATAGCAGAGTCATGGCACACTGTTACGACTGTTACCGACCTGCCAACTGCTAACCTCTACTGCTAACTGCTGAACCTGTTTAACGTTGAAGCTGCTAATCTAACTGCTAAACAGGAAACATTGTCAGTGTTTCTTTCCATTAATTGTTGTTGGCTACTGTGCTGAGATTCAGATTGTATAGTAGTATCATATTTTTCTTTGTTAACTGTAAATTTAAATAAGGGTGTTTTTTTATAAATAATAAATGTAACACAAGTCGAACTTGTACTTTTAACATTATAAAAATATTTAACTTAAAATTATATTTTAAAACATAAGAATTATAGATTAACAAGTAATTATTTGTCCTTCAAACACTTATTTTTCGATTTTTCACACAATTATAATTACAATAATATAGTATATAATAAATGACAATATTATTTTAAATAATGTGATTATAACAGAAATAAACATTATCAGAACCATTATGATAGTCTATAATAAAATACTTGAAATAATACCTAACAAGAACATTTTAATTTATTAGGAACATGAATAAATAAGTGAAATCTAAAAAAAAGATAGGCCTCCATAGATAGCGTACATGTATTAAAATACAATAATATTTTTTAAATAGCATTTTAATTAATTACAAACATCGAACATGACCCTAATCAAATTAAAATTAATTTAATTTAATTTTTTTTAATTTAAATTATTATTGTATCATAGGTTTAGAAAAGGGTGCTACAAAATATATTTCATATTACTTGACAGTGCGTGAGAGACAAACCGAATACAATTAATTGCATCTTTGAACTTAGCATGTTCATTGCATTTCTCATTATCGTCAGATTTATTCACAAATCCTATAGACAAATTAATAGTGCAGTAAGGGTAGGACAAAACGTGCCAATTGCATCCTCACTGTATTTGCTTATCTCAGCTGCCAAGATAAGGAATAAAGAATAAAGTAATGTGACAATACTACTTAAGCTGCGTTTTCCTGCTAAGGTCGTTGTTAGCAGTCTAGAAAATTAGCAGTTAGCAGTTGTAACTGTTATTTTTAACTGCTAATTCTAAATAGCATTAACAGAATTAGCTGCTAAACAAAAATAGCGCTTTTGCCCATCACTAGTGGGAAGAAATGTGGCTACCTGGTCTATTAAATTGGTCTGTCTGCAAGTCTGGATACAGCAAGTAATTTTTGTTAAACTGCAGGGACCTGGGTCAAGGCTACTTCATGCCTTTATTTAGCTTATGTTCAATCTGAACCTTATTGGAGGCTATCAGAGTGTTACAATTTATTTTATTTTACCAATGTGATGTGTTTCTTTTTAGAAATTGTTACAATAATAACTTTTTTAGACTGAATATGTTACTGTACATTACTAAAACAACAAATAATATTATTCTTGACAAATGAATTTGTCCATAAACATTCACCTGATTATTTGGTACTGGTCAGTTAATTTAACAAATAAGTGTTGGTTTTAAAATAGTTTTGATATTGCACAGTAGGTCCTTAGATCACAGTGACTGGAGTTATATATCCCTTTACCTGTAACATTTAAAGTAGTTTTGAAATAATTATTAAAGGCACATCTACAAACTGAATGTTTAACAAGACCAGTTTTATAAGGTATGGAATTAAGACTTTGCAACAAAACAAGTCAACATAATTATTTAGTATATACAAACAACCAAGTCTAAAAGGAAGCAACTGAATGAAAGAAACTCATATCATTTAAAAAAAAAAAAAAAAAAAAAACAGAATACTGTACAGGAACATAGACAGAAAAACGAAAGACAAAAACATCAGTCGAAAAACATTGATTGAAAAAAATAAAAGAGACTGTGTTTAAGGAAAGAGAAAAAAATAAAAATGAAAGATCTGGTAAAAATAAGAAAAGTATAAATATTACAAAAATGTCATAAATAGAATGAAAGAATTAAAGAATGTTAGAGTCAGATAAGTTTAATTATTTTATAATTTAGCCCATATAATTTGCAGGGAAAATGTGGCTACAGCCTTGAGTAGTAATCAAGCAATGTTTTAAGCAACAGTAATGTGTTAACCACAGTAATAATATTGCATTTTAAAAATATTTTCTTAGACAAGTTATTTTAATTTTATAGATTTGATGTGTTTATACATATTAGTTTCATTTATTATAAATATTAATTGTTTCATTGCTTAATTATTAGAGATGTACAAGGCAGCAGTGGCGATGAAACTGAGGATATGGGAGAAGAAGAAGAAGAATATGATGATGATAATGATGATGACGATGAAAGTATAGATAGTGAGGAATTTAATCAATCTTCCGAGAGTTTAGGGGAAAAGAGCAGTGATAAAAAAATACAGAGAAGTGAAGATGAAGATTATAATATTTATTCTTCAGGTGCAAGAAATATCAAGGAAGACATTGCAAAAGGAATTGCTATTAGAAATCAATTAGGTAATCATTACTTGATGAATAATTCAGAATAAACCTATTTATTCAATTTTACATTATTTTTATTTTATTATGTTTGAATTTAAATTAATACACAAATTAAAACAGTAATTTTGATGTATAGTAAAATCTTGTTAAGTCATACACCTTTAATTGTGACCTCCAGATAACCTAACCCAAAATTGTAACTGAAAAAATAATATAAGTGAAGGCTGTGAGTATTTTATAAACACTACAGTAAAATATTTATTTCTTTTCACAAAAATTTCAAAAAGTAAACAATTAATCTTTATTATTTAAATTACAAATCCTTTGTCACAAATTAGAAGCAAAATAATAATCTTTCTCATCTACTTTAATAAATTTCTCATAAATTTAATAATAATAACATAAATTTATGTTCTTGAATTAACAAAATTGTCAGCACTCTTATTGTAGTAAACTGTCTATTCACTTATTATACAGTATTCAATTCCTTTGCTACTAAATGATAATGATGTTTATTTCACATATTGTCCATAACCAGACCAGTATCTAATTATAATGAATGATACACTTAAATGAAACAAGAATTAATAAATGAAATTAACTGAGCACATAAAACATATGAAAATGTTAAATGATGAATGGTTAAGTTTATAGCTTGAGTGGGGTTGGTTGTGCCCTCCTTATTCAAGCCTTTATATAACAAACAAAATATAGTTATAAATAAATGGTAATAATTTGCTCTGTATCATAAAATTTGAATATTTTGAAAGTATTATTTTAATATTTATTTTTAATCAAATTTCAGAAATTTTTTTACTGAAATAATTGATATTGATTGAAAGTATGAATTGGAATGTTGAAATTAAAGTCAGAGAAAGATTGATTTTTGGAATGTTGAAATTAAAATATTCAGAAAGATCTCACCAAAGTTGTAGGTTATTTCAGATCACTGTAAGTATTTATTATATGATTTATTGGGTTTCAAATTGTAATCTTCTTGTTCTTAGAATAATATTTTATCTTATTGATCAATTCCACTTTAAATTTACTTAATAAACTTCTTTATCATAAGTTTTAATAGGACACTCAACAAAGCGTCCTTCTACTTGACCATACTCACATGGCATCCTTCTGTCCATCATATTCTTCCAAAAATGTCCTATGATATTGCTTTGCACCTGTATGCACTATTTTTAGTTATTTCATTTTTCATCTTGATTTTAATAATTTTATAAACAGAATTATTACAAAATGTTATTATTTAAACTTTTTAATTTGGAAAATTATAGAATAACTTCTTTATTTATTACTTAAGTATATTTACCTAAATTACTCATACATGGAATTTCTATATTTAGTTAAGCGCAGCATCTTGTGATTGACTAGACGTTCAACAAATCAGAATGTAGCTATGGCTTCATGTGATGCATTTCGTATGAATTGTTAATTGAAATTTTATTTGATTCTGATTTTATGCTAGTCAATTGAAAATTATTTAAATTTCTAAGATTTTTTTAATTGAAAACTTAGGTGTGTACAAATTGTAATAAATTTATTTGCGAAATGGGTGAGCTTGTTGATTCTACATATTTTGACGGATTAAATTATTATGATGAAATAATAATTCCAACTGTGTATTTGATGTATTTTGATCAGTTTACATCACTGATCAAAATGGACGTGTACATCACGTCAAAAATGGACGTCATGTCCATTTTTGTAAACTGTTTGTTTATTTTGTACTATGTTTTGATAATTTTATAGAAATAAAGTTTGTTGTAATAACAGACAGTTATTAATTCTTACATCTAAAATATTCTTAAAAGATTTGCTGGAATCATATTTTTTCAAAATTCTCTATAATTTGTTCCAGGAATTTGACTGATGGATTGGGGGAAGGGGAAGGTGTGGCCTGTTCTAGTACAATGAGATATTAACTGTTTGTGCAGACTTTTGTTTAAAAAAATCGATCTCAGAAATTGCTAGAGCTATAATTATCAAATTTAAGACATACCTAGATAAAAAATTGCATTTTGTACAGTAATTTTCGATATGGTCTTCTGGGTTATAGATAGATTTATATTTTCAAAATCCGCTTATGAAAACCTATTTTCAAAATAAACTCATACTGTTTTATATGCTAATAAAGGTTAGTTCTTTAGCTATTGAATGGTATTTGAATGATAAACATAGCCTGAACCATTTGTGAACTGCAGTGGTTTAAAAAAAACCTTGTGTTAACAATTCATAATTCGAACAGTAGGATAGGTTAGGGACAACAAGATACAAACAGTGCACGAGACTAGGCCATCACTGACAACATTCCTAGATGCTGATGTCGTGGCACATAGCCTAGCATAAACATATCTACTTTTCTAAAATGATAATTTATCAGCAGATACAACAAAATGATCTTACTAAATAAATTTTACTAAATATTGACTACAAATGTTACTCAGTATTTTAGGAACAAAAACACTATTCTCATATATATCGAATGTCAAATTGTAGAGCTAGGAAAGGAAACGCTGATAATTAATAAACATGGGAAGACATCTTGAACACAACATTACAACCTTGGAGAGATAGGTTGAGAATGTGCATTATACGTACTTATCACATCAACAAATTTTGGCATGGTACGAGAGAGAGAGAGGAAACACAGCTTAACAATAATCTTAATCATGCAAAGTAAAAAGGAAATTAAATCTTCAGAAATCAGAAAATAATAAAAAATAATCAACTTAATAATTTTCGACAAAATAATCGTTTAAATTTAATTTCAGCAAAATTCAGAACCCATACCATCTGGTCAAGCCATGTTTTGAAATCTGATCGTGCAATCTAGATGGTATAGAAAACTGATCATTGCCAGGATGCTAGGGCAGTCGTGTGGATCAGATATATGTTTGTCCGCTGTTATAATAAATGTTAGTTAGAGTGAAGTTATAAATTAATGAAATAAGTTCAGTAACAGGAAATATTAGTTGTGTGAAAACAAATATTAAGTGTTACTGTGTTCTTTGGAGAACACAATATTTTATATATATATATATATATATATATATATATATATATATATAATTTGCAACTGTTTCGAGATTTGTGTGAGATCTAATCTTAGTCAAATTTACAAAGTGAATTTCAAAATTTTTTTCATACTTTGAGGTACAGTCAGCCTCAGTCACTTAAAAATTTTGGGGTTTTACTGTACATTAAAAAGTATATTTATTTTTTCAGGACTGTGGGAAAGCTTGTTGGAATGTCGTATAAAGCTTCAGAAATCATTAGTTGCATGTAATAAATTACCTCAAAAAAATAATTTTATTGAACTGAACACTTTGACTACTACTGAAAATAAACAGATGATTGAAAAAACTAATAAGTCAGTTGTAAATCTATTAGGAAAACTCGTTGATTTGCAGGTAAAAGTATTTTTTCTACAACACTTATTTATATATTTAAATTTTTAAAATTAAACACAATATTTAATACTGAAAAAATTGATTATAATTTATATTAAAATTATGTAATCAGAAATTTATTTATTTTTTTTTCAGTTATGGTTTATGTGTCGTACTTAATAATTAATAAAGCATAATACAGTCTAATTATGTTCAAATGTGAGGATGTTAAACAGTTACATATTAATGGCATTTGTTTCAAATCAAAAAACATCTTTTTAACCTGGGAGAGGTCGCACAGAGAAAAAATACATGATGGGTAGCACTAGGTGGATTAGACTAGGTTTTTGAAAACTCCATAGACACAAAATGATTTTTATTTAGGCTTTAACATTTTTGGAATTTTCAAATATGTAAAATAAATATAGATTATATTTTTATAAAAATATAATAATTTTTATTAATTAAAACACATGCAGTACGAATATAAATGTTATTCAAGATGTAGTACATCTTGCATTACGCTTAAAGGTAAAGTTTGGACAATTTTTTTCTATATGTTGATTTGTATATTTTACTATTTCGTCTAAAATTTAATTTGTAAAAAATAATTTCCAAGAAACTACTGGTGACTCTTAGTTCAAAACACGTCTGAATCCTGGAAGCCATCTAACTAAAGGATTTTCCACTCTTTCTTCGTCTCTTCTCTCCTCCTTTTCTACACTGAGTAAAAGTCTTAATATTTTTTCTTCCTCTGTTTCATTCATTTCAAGTACAAAACATACACAATTTATGAAAGTATAGAGCACTAAAGAAAAAAAAATCATTATAAATAACTCGCAGCAGTGTCAAAAATATACACGATGATCGTGCTGGGTGGATTAGGCGTTATGAGAAATAACGAACTAAAAGCTCTCGCATCACCAACTGAGAAGTGATAAAAAAATGCAACATCATGTTTACGTAGTGAACACTTCCATACGAAGGTATTGGAGGGGTAGAAGCTTTTACTAATTATAGTCAGGAGATATAATAGAAAACAATTCAGATCTGGTTAAAAAGACCAGACAGACCCCTCCCGGGTTAAAAGATGTTCATGTTTCATTATTCCTAAATGCATGAAAAATTAGTTTTTACATGAATGCACATCTGTATATATGTTTATGTTTTTTGTCATTGGGAAAAACTATTAAACTTAGAAAAAAAATTATTCAAATTTAAAACTAAACGTTTTTACATTCCTTCTTTTCCACAGGAGTTTTTGGAATCAGTGCACGTAATTCTTTCTCTCATATACAGTTCCCTTCTAGAGTTACCACATTTACTATTATAAACGATAATATATAACAATATAAGATAAATAAACAGACGGCAGATAAGTGCTATCAAAATTACTACTGCTGTTTGTATGTTGTGATAATTTAGATCCAGAGATAATTGTGCAAGTTATCCTTTCTTCTTTTTTTATGATATTTTTTTCACGTTTTATGCACAAAAACTGCATTGATAATTACTTAATCACATAAATATAGTAATAAAAGTAATATACCAGTGCAGTCTTTTTTACTTTTTATTATTTTTAATCTTTAAAACTGTTTGTTTTTTTTAATAAAAAAAAAATTGTAGTCCCTTCAATTATGTTAAAACCAACTTCTACTGTATATTATACAGTTAATGTAGTCTAAAGCTGTATTTTAAAAAAGATATATTATTGCATTATCACGTTAATTATTTGAATTTCATTTTTCAGAACAAATTATTAAATCAGTGCACAGAGTACAAATCACAGTCAAATATCAAAATGTAAGTACGCTATTTATTACAAAGTAAGTAATTTTATTTTATTATACCTTACCTAAGAGAAATAATGTACTACTCTGGTTACCTTATCATTTTCTAGCAAACAAGTAATTATGTTGTTTAAAATTCAATTGAAACATAACTATGTTCAAAATCACTTTAAATTTAAGGATATCAAAATAATTAGGCTCCAATATTAAATGTATAAATATCTTTATTGTTTCAACAATTAATTAACAGAAAATTGAACTTATCCACAGAGATGGAAATATATCTGATGAAGAAATACCTTCAGAGAGTGATTCTGACAATGGTGATGAAGAAGAGAAAGAAGAACCGGCTAGAAAAAAAATCAAACTATATGAGTACAACGAGATCCTGCAAAATAAATACCAAAAGTACATTCCTTACAGAAACATGTCAATACAAAAATGGAATGACAAAACAAAAATTGCCTCTGGTAAAATGGCAAATTCTAATTTCTCTGCATTTGATCAATCAACACTGAAACAAATTGAACAAATTATGATGGACAAAGGAAGACTTATAAATCGAACTCAAACAAAAAGGTCTCGGTATCGAGTTTTAGGCACTGAATTAACAGAAATTAAAGATGTTTCGCAAGAGGTTAGAGTAAATTTTATATGTATATATATTTTTAAATACATACATAATGTTAAAATTAACTTCAGAATAATTAATAATTTGGAAAAAATAATGAGATCTCTATTGTTACTGTATACAATTTTCTAGAGTAGACAGTAGTCTCTAGTGGTGAATGAGGAAGAATGTGTCAATATAATATATGTTGATGGTGATCAATGTAAAAGTCTTGTCAGTGAATTTACTTTATTGATACTGCTGTATAATGCAGTAAAACTAAGGGTGTGCGTCCGTACATGCGTTTGTGTAAACATGCTGTTCTGCCATTTCAACAATGCAAGTATTCCAAACCTTTAAAAAATTATAACTTTTTTAACTTGCACTTTTTTGAAAATATAATTTCACCAGTGTTAAAATCTGCATAAATTAGCATTTTATATTTACAAATTCCATTAAAAATATGAAAATGAATTTGACAGTGCTAAGGCCTGATGATAAAATCAGATTTTCAGATAGCATAAGAAAGAAATATTGTAATTATTTTTCGGAAATTCCTTTTGGTCACATTAGCAAGATAGCTGTTAAAACTCATTGCATTAATTTAGCCATCTTGTGTGCTTTACTGTTAATTTGGAGTATTTAAATAGTATCACCTGATATCTAGATTTTTTTAGATAATATTAACCTTGATGCCACATCAGATAATATATGAAAATTATTTGTATTATGAATTTTAAATATTGTTTCCCATTTGTTTCTTAATGTTTTATAGGAAACAGAGGCTGATGTAGAAATATTTGATGATGATGACTTTTACCACAAGTTGCTCAGGGACTTCATTGAACGCAGATCTGTAGATGGATCAAATTCTACTCAATCAGAACGGTAACACTTATAATCTATTTATCCAATTAAAATTTTATTACTTTAATAATTACATTTCTCCTACAACTCTTGAATTTAATGAAACTTTTTCTACTTGCCAATTTTAATTTTTGTTTTAGACAGTGGATAGAGTTACAGAAACTCAGAAGTAAAATGAAGAAAAAAATTGATACCAAATCAACAAAAGGTAGAAAAATAAGATATGTGGTTCTTCCAAAGCTGGTTAATTTTATGGCACCAATAACTTACAACACTTGGAATGAAAACGCGGAGAGTGAATTGTATAATTCATTGTTTGGCAAAATTACATCTAGATAATTTTAATATTTTGAGAGTTTCGTTATTATTGTATCCTATGTACAATATTTAAAAAAAAAAAAAAAATTATCCTTCTGTATATTATTCTACGTGCTTATTAAGATATCTTTTCTAAAAATTGTACCACTAAGAGGTAAGGTACTAAGATCTTTGTAAAAGCTAAGACACAAACCCTGAAACATTGATAGTTTGATAGCCAGGTCATACTAAATAAAAATAATTGTTTACAGAAAAATGTTCCCGTCATTAATAAAACTTTATAGGTGCACTAAAAAGGATTTTATAAAATTCCATTCTAAAAGATTAAAGTAGGGTAAATTTTAATTAATGGACGAATACTTGTGTGTGTGTGTGTGTGTGTGTGTGCATGGGTGCACACACGTGCATATGTGTGTGTGTGTGTTTTTGCAATTTTGTGCATGCACACTAAGTAGCTGCATTTGCTGGCTAAGTACATACAATTATTACAGAAGTATTTGACCATGAGTATACCCTATGAATATTTAAAATGTCTCAGTCAGCTGAACATGATGTAATTCTTTTTCTTAGTGCAAAAGGCATGACATTGGCTGAAATTCATCGACATACCAGTGAAATGTATGGAGAAAATATGAGTGATAGAGTGGTAAGAAAGTAGGTTAAAGCATTTAAACATGGGCACACAAAGGTTCATGATTAGGGACTCAGTCATTATTAAAGACTTAATGCGGAAAGTTGATGAAAAAGTTCAAGGAAACAAACGCTTTGTTTTGTCTGTATCTAATCAGTTTCCTATCGTTTCAAAAACAAAGCATATTTGGTTAACTGAAGAAACGAATTACCTTTATCACAAGGAACAGAAGTTAAATGACCACTTTACAGATAAGTACTCATTTCTCGTAACTATGGGTGAAATTGCACCACGGTAATAAAGTATTAACAATTTTTCCCTTAAGAAGCAGTGCCTGGAAAACATTGTGGCTTCTCTGTATAAGGCGCAAGCAGGCTAAGGCAGTGCGCATATGTCAAAGGAGTGAGCTTTTTTGTATGGTTCCTGTCCTTAGCAAAATCAAAGGAAGTGTCAGCTTCAAATCAAGGTAATGTTTATGTCAAGGTAATGCATTAGGTTAATGAAGTGGTTAGGTAATACAGTTCACCCAATTTTTTGAGAGTGTACAATCTTAGACATAATGAGAACATATGTTCCTACTTACAATTTGATATTTTGGACTAAAGTATATATTACTTACTTCACTGTAATGAAGTAGCCCATGGAGGACTCATAGGTTGTGGGTTTTGCAGATATGACATTACAACAGCTGATATAGATAACCTGTAACATATGATTAAGCTAATTGAATTTAATTAGTGATTTTTTTTATCAGTATTATTTATTTTTGCTTTTTACGTGAACACAATAAAGATACCTAATAGTCACTTGATACCGTATGTACTTACATAAAACTGCTAAGAATTTGTTTTGTATCATCGTTAACTTTGGAGTTGGCAAAACTAATACAAGAACAGTAAAGAGCTACCCAGGCACACCACTTCAGCTGAAACATGCATAGAAACAAATTAATAGGTATAATAATCAAGAAAAATCAATGGTATATTCTGTCAGTTTTAAACACCTGTATTACATTTTTTTCAATCTAAACATATGTATTCAACGTTTGAAATCTGAGGAGAGCATATGAATTTGCCTCAAAGTAGGGATATATCCTGTAATTCTCAACCTGTAGTAAGTGGAAGTTATCTGATTTACTGAAATAAAATTAATTAGTACTGACAAAAATGAATTTTCAGACAATAATAAAATAGAAAAACACAAACATTTCGATACAAAAAAACCCAACTTTGTACAAAAACTGATTTAGGTAATACCTTGAACATATTATCCACTAAAATCTGTTTCAAAAATTCATTTGTGTATTTTAATCATATTTTAAATGCCATTTAATGCTGACTGAAAAGTAGTGAAATCAGATTTTCAAAAATGTATAAGAAGAAAAGTTTTAGAAATTTGGAACAGGTAATGAATTTTTTGGATACAAATTTGTCCATCTTTATTTTAAAAAAAAATTATTTCAATTTGATTTCAAAATCAAAATATGCATTTATGTGATAATGTTCAATATTATTAGTTTTAGGAAATTCATTTCTATCGCTTCAGCAAGGTGTCATACTGATACCTAAACTTCATCTTCTTTAGCACACATATGGATGTTCCAATACTAATTAGTAACAATATTTTTCTTTCGGTACTTATGGTATCAATATTAATATTGGTGTTTCTATAATGTCAAGGTATTATAGACCAGCACCTAAATATTGTATGGTGATGTCAGTCAAAATTGTGTTGCATGTTATTTATGCATATCTCATAAACAAAAAGAAGGTACTCAACAACAAGCAGAGAATAAACAAAAAGTTTACTTTTTTTTGTGTTTAACGTCCGACTATTGTGCACACTTGGGCTAATGCAGACGATGGGGATGATTTATAGTGTATGAAAATGCCAAGCCCTGGCCAGGAATCAAACCCGGGTCCTCGGGGTGAAAGCCCAGTACGCTATCAACTAGACCACCGAGGTGGCGCAAAAAGTTTACTATTTATGCAGCACAGCACTGCATGTTGTTCACATTTTTCTTATTGTGTTACCTTTATCTAATATCAATTTCCATTTGATGTTGATATCTGAATCAGGAGTGCATTATTACATTAATTGCATGTGTATTATTTAGTTTTTTTCTGGGAGTTTGGTGGTTGATGTGGCTAAAGTACCTGTTAGCTTGCTGCATGTCTGATATGCCCACCTTAAGGTTCTTAGTTCTAGCCACAGCTACTCCTGTTGCTTTTCCCTCACCGTTTACGCTGATCCCTTGTCCACATTAGTCTAATTGGCATAAAGTAAGGCAACGGATGTTAAGAAAAAAAATTAGGTTTTTCTCAATCGTAATACGAAATTTTCAAGAATTAGGTTTTTAGATAGGTTAAAACTAATCATTTTCAGGTGTTTAATTAATAATTACTGTTATAGTTTGTAGCATACGTGCTTTTTTAATATACAGAACTGGTTTTATTTGTACATTTTTATAATATTAAGTAAAGCATGTACTTAGTTTTTTTAGATTGGTAAAAATGTAATTTTCACAAATTTTAGGTTACAACTATTACTCATTACTTAAACAATTAAAATATTGTGGTTGGTATCTGGTATTATATGACGTACGTCCAGAAAGTAAGTTCCGTTTCAATTTCTCTACGCTGCAATCGTAGTTCCGCACATGTGCGGTAAACGCTCTGTATCAAGGAGAAGAAATGTGCACCATTTTGAGATCGCTGTCAGCCACGTACGCTTTGTTGTGCTTGTTTACAATGTCGGTGTTGATTGAAAATCCCGCTGCTTGTGAAATCAGATCTGTGATTCGTTTTCTGAATGCTAGGAAAGTGAAACCAATTGAAATTTATCGGCAAATTTGCGAAGTTTATTTATTTTCATTATCGGACAAAATGCGATGAGTGATTCAATGGTGAGAAGATGGGTCCGACAGTTCAATGAAGGACATAGTGAAGTGCACGATGAAGAACAAAGTAGGCGTCCATATTTGGTTACAGAAGAACTGGTTCACACGATTGATGACAAGATCCACGAAAACCGCAAGTTTACAATTAGTGCTCTCGCTATGGAATTTCCCCAAATCTCACGATCACTAATTCATGAAATTGTTACTGAAAAACTGAAATTTCGTAAACTTTGCTCACGTTGGATACCAAAGATTTTTACTGAGCAACACAAAACAAACCGGATGGGTAGTGCACTTCAGTTTTTGACCCGTTATGATGAAGGCGGCGAAGAATTTCTTGACACAGTCACAGGAGATGAAACTTGGATTTCTTATGACACCCCTGAAAGTAAACGGTAATCAATGGAATGGAGGCACACTTCATCCCCAGCAAAGGTTAAGCCGAAACAAATCTTGACACCTCGAAAAATGATGTGCACAGTGTTCTGGGACTGGAAAGGCATCTTACTCATTGATTTCTTACCGTGTGGTCAAACAATCAAAGCAGATGTTTATTGCGAGACACTTAGGAAATTGCGCCGCGCAATACAGAATAAGCACCAAGGATTGCTGTCAAAAGGTGTTGTTTTTCTTCACGACCACACACTGCAAATGTGACGAAAAACCTCCTACAGGGATTTGGCTGGGATGTGTTTGACCATTCTCCGTACAGCCCTGACCTTGCTCCTAGCGACTTTCATCTGTTCTTACATCTCAAATCTTTCCTTGACAGTCAACACTTCAACAATGACGAAGAGCTGAAAGAAAATGTTTCCAACTGGTTGAAGACACAGGCGGCAAACTTCTATGAAGAAGGTATACAAAAACTTGTGCTACGCTATGACAAATGCCTGCAAAATTTCGGCAGTTATGTGGAAAAGTAGTTTAAGAGTTGTAGAATTTTGTGCAATAAATAATTTTTCTGTATCTGTACACAATTTAATTTTATTACCAAACGGAACTTACTTTCTGGACATACCTCGTAAATAATAACACATTTAATTAGTATTATTATTAGTGTAAACATTTTATTAAACAAAGTTATTCGATATCATGAGTATCGATATTTTTTATCTGATATAGGAGTATCGATATTTTTTCCGATATTGTATTGATACCAAATGTCGTATTGAATATGATATCAGAACATCCATAAGCACATAGAAGGTAATTAAATATTGAATACTGTTACCTAATACACTACTTACTCTCATCATCAGTCCACACATGCTAAAAATCATACCAAGAATGTTCATATAATCTGGTGTCAAATCATCTCCTGGCTGTGCCTGTGAATTTGTAACAGGTGGTTTGTACCTGAAATATACAAGAAATCCAATAATGTGTAAATATTTTTAAAAAAAAAACAAAGTCAGATAGTTAAAACATTCAGCTGCAATTATTGCTAAATCAAAAACAAAGCATACTTGGTTGACCAAAGTAATTAACTACACCTTTACCACAGGGAACATAAGTTAAATGATAATTTAAGTAATGTATTGCCAGCTGTCACAGAAATGGATAAATTTATTTACCTGTGATTATGAATAAATACAAATTCTACATAACTAAAACATGATCCAACCAAAAATACATTTGAAATGTAAGGACTAATTTAACACATTGCAAAACATTAAAAAAAATACTAAAACTGATAAAATCTGATCATTAATACCAACCTAAATTTGTAAACACAACAAAGATTAAATATGACAAAGAAGTGCTGGAATTCTTCAATAAATGCTTTAAGTATAATTTCAAATTAACAAATGATATAATTAACACAAACGCAAATATTAACCATATAACTCAAATGTTATGGTGTGATCAACCAAACAACATTAGCCAATTTTCTAGGAAAAAATGAGGTTAAAGTTAAACAGAACTACGAATATGCTCTGCTTCTGATTGATAAACAATTGAAGCACTTTTGTCCACCATATTATCAGAATGTTTAAAATACATGCTATGTTTAAATTAATTTAAGGAATCTGTTGAAATTGATTTGTGATATATATATATATATATATATATATATATATATATATATATATATCATCATACTTTGTTATCACACACCATCTTTGACACATAAAATGGCCACCTTCATTTTTTCCTTATCATCTTGCTGTCAGACCATGATTATCAAATGAAGGTCAACATCGTAAAATATATAGCCCAAGACAACTGCTATAATTCCCAGCATTGTTAACAAATTAATAATGAAGTTTAAAAGTCACTGTAGGCAAACTGGTGATCACAGAAAATATGAGGGCAAGAAATATAGCAGTGTGTTTTACCATGAACTTGACAATATATATATCAACAACATAATTAAATATAAGCTTGGAGCTATAAAAACACCTAGTGTTGTTTATTGCAACAATCTACATTGCTCCTTAAACTTAAACAAACAAAACAAAAAATGGTAAGATTTCAAATACTTGTACTGAAAGTTTCTATGAATATGATTATATTCATATAGCCTTTGAATATGATATATATATATATATATATATATATATATATATATATATATATATGCAGTAAAATATCATTTATTTTTTATCCTTAGGACTAGATAAAACAATGTCATATTTAAGATATATAAAACTTCATGAAAGGGGTGCAAAACATTTTTTTAAAATACAGTACATTATAGGAATCGCTTGCCTACTGTTTATTTAAGAAGTAACAACAATTTGTGAAATCATAAACAATGAACTATATTTATATACCTAAGCTGTCAAACTACTTGAAGGAAGTGAGTGGTTTTTGTAATAATTATTTATTGGGCTTTTGACATTTTAATATTACAGTATATCAAATCGAGAGATCATACCTGTGTATACTTTATCAGCATCACTTGTAGACACTTCCAACACATTAGACAAAGACTATCAGAACACTGTTTTATCGTGACTATCTTCAAGCAAAAAATATGCATTTGGTAAGCTACATTATGATTTTTCCTAAAAATGATTCACCTGGCTATTATGCATATATGACCCACCTGGCAGATGGTTGATTATACCAAGGTAATAAATACTTGAAGGTTGAATATACCAGATTCAAATGTACACAGGCCTATATCTTAAGTGAAAGTAAACTTCCTAAGTATATATAAATATATATATATATATATATATATATATATATATATATATATATACAGGAGAAAGATGCTCGGTTGGAAGGTCCCAGAGAATGAAATATCAAAGAGAGCAGGGGTAAAATGGACGGAGAAGCAGAAGAGGATCAGAGGATCCATGGGGACAGGATGAGGGAGGTGTGGAGAATTAGAAGGAGCAAGACATGAATCGGAGTGCTTTGCGTGATCCAACAGGGTCTATACACAGATAATAATAATAATGCATATATATATATATATATATATATATGATAGTAAGAATAATAATGAGGTGACTAACAAAGTAAGTTCTCATCTGCCATATAAATAAATAACTTGTATACCAACCATACCTGTGTTCTCTATCAGGCCTCCTTGGATCAGTTAAATGATTACCAACATGCATCTTGGTAATAGATTCAAGAATATCTAAAAATTCATGTCATAAAACATAACATTAATATTTTGGTATAAATGTTCTACTACTAAAATTACAAAATAAAACTATATCTTTCCAAATAGCCTATCTGAAAAATGCTGATTATTATGATTCTTTTTTATTTAATTTAGAAAAATTCATTTAAAAAATGAATGGCACCTATACTTAATGCCATTAAGAATAATGAGGACAAGGGGACATTCAATTGGGGGGGGGGACTATGAAAAAAATATGAAAATCGACTAACCATAAGCAGTAAGTCGAAAGTGCAGACCATAAACAGCATTGACGTCACATTATAGTTCTGTTAAAACTAGCACAAACTCATCATTATCATCAGCATAAAACTCAAAGTTATCATAATAAATTTAATCTTCCACAGGTACATATATCTTAGTTTAATACTAAAGTATGTAATAGAAAAAAAATATTCAAAAATCATTACTTTAGTAAAATGGCTTTAATGACATAATTCCAAAAAGCTGAAATAGTAAAACAGCAATTTTGGGTTTGTTTTAACAAAACACTTGATTATAAGCCCAATATTAATAATTGAAAATATGGTAGTGCAGAAATAATGGAAAGTCAGAAAAAAAATGGAAAATAAAAGTGATAAACATAAACTCAAAATGAATATCGTGCAAAAGTAGATAATATGTTTTTCATCACAAAAACATGATTCAATATTTTTTAAAACGTTATTTTTTTAAAACATGGTTATTGGGTGAAAAACCTAACTGACATAGTTGTTAGGTGAAAAACTTAACTGACACAGTTGTGTATTTGAACATAATGCGCCTACTATGTTATTAAGAATGAAAATAGAAACTTTTTTTAAAAAAGAATAGATGGTATTTCTGAGTTTTTGTGACTTATACTAAAGTAATAGTTTTAATTATTTTATTATTTAGTGTTGTATTAATTCAATAATAATGCACCTTCAATAATAATTCTTAATAGAGATATTCACCCATGGAAGATTAAATTTATTATAAATTATGATTTTAAGTCATTTTATACAGAAACATATTGTGACATCATTGCTGTTTACTTTTCATGGAGCATGCTCGATTTACTACACTAGATTACTACAACGTCACCACTGTGGTAATGCTCAAACGTGTTACATTATTATAACTGAGTCAATTTATGTAAGCACCCAATAACAGAGTTTTTTAGATTCTTCAATTTTTGTCTTTATAAAAAAAGTTAATATTCTTTTAATTATTAATAACATACATTTAATTAACTGTATTAAAGATAAAAAACATTTTACCTACTTTCGCACGATAGTCATTTTGAGGTTAGTTTTACACATTTATTTTTATTTTTTTCTACTTCCCATCTGCCCACACTTTTATATTTTGGATTACTAATATTGGGCATGTAAAAACTAACAAAACTGCCACTGGCCCCAAAAAAACTCAGTTTTACCAAAATGATTTAAGAACCTAATTCAGTTGTTGGTTAAAATCTGACATAATTGTGCATTCAAAATTATTTTACTAATATTTTTTTTTAAATAATTAGTATTGTGTACAACATACTAACCTTATACATGGATTACTAGCCTTAGTGATCGCTTAATGGCTTAAAATCATAACTTTATCATAATAAATTTTCTACATGTGAATATCTCGTAATCAATGATGAAGTACATAATAAAACGAAAAATATTTTAAATCACAACTTTAGTATGAGGTATAAAAGTACAAAAATATTATCAAAACAAGTTAGTAAAACTGCACTTCCGAGCCTCATGGCATTTTTGGACTATTTTGCACTTTAATATATCCTCAAAAATAATAATACAAAATATAAACTCGCTGAAACAAGAAATTAAAGAAAATGACTCTAAAAGTGACAAACATAACCTCCAAATGACTAACAAGCAGAAATAGCTAACATGTTTTTCATCGTAAAAACTATGAATTAAATATGTTATTAATGCTGAAAAGAATAAGACTTTTTTTTAAAAACAACTTGACTTGACTGTTGGGTGTAATATAAATTCTTCTTTTTTTTTAATTAAAAACCCAACTTAACCCAGTTAAGGATGTATTATAAACTTTTTTATAAAAAACCTTAAACATCTAGCACGACTTATTTCTTTAATATAATACAGGCTGCCATGTTACCACTACAAGAACTGTCAAGATAATAAATGATTTATTATACTGTAATTACATGAATGAGCATTGGGTAACATAAGAGTATTAATCTTGCTTATGAAATCTAGCTTGCTCCATGCAATATAAACAGCAGTGACATCACAATATAGTTCCATTAAAAAGGGTTTAAAATTTTAAGTTATAATAAACTGAATCTTTTCCAAGTGACTATGTGTTACTGTAATAATTAAGTTCATAATAAAACAAAAAAATTTGTTGAAATCACTATTTTAGCATAAGGCTCAAAAGTGCAGAAATACCAAGTTGAAATGCACACTTGCCTAAAAAGACTATGTTACTAAGAAAATGAGTAACGCTATTTTCATGGAGAAAAATATCTTGGAAGTTTCCCCATAAAACTTATAAAGGAAATAATAATAAGGGCCTTAAACAATTCTAACCTATAATAATATATTTTTAAAAAACAGAAGTGGCTTATTGAACAAACCATGGTTTAAGTATACACTTACAACGTGAAAAAATCTATTTTATTATTAAACAGAAAATCACTTATTAACTAAATTTTAAACAAAAATATATTATTGAGTTAATCTTGCCTGTCAATAACTAATTCATATGATCATTACAGTTTTAAAGATAAAAAAACATGCTCTACTGTTTGTTTCATATCAGCTAACTAGTGCAATATCGACCACAGATTAGGCAATATCTATTCCAACATTATTAAATTGCTCCAACATAATTATACTACGAAGTAGTATATTGTAATATTATACGTAGGTTATTTTGATTCGTTATCATTCAAATTTAGCACAAAAATTGGTATTTTGTAATAACTTGTAAACGTTTGTTACAAAGCAAAATCCGTTAAACTTTTAAAAAAATCACTATCATACATAATCAGAATTGAAATTTGGATAAAATTAACATTATAAATTTGAAAATCAATCCGACGGCAATAAGGTCGTATATATACATACGATATCATACAATATCATACGATATCATACATACAATATCAAGGTATATAGAGCAAAAAATGTGTCGCATTTAAAATGTATAAAGAAGTGGATCACATTGGCTTGCACATGTTTTCCCCCGTCGTCCATCGCCGCATGCCGTATCCCACTACACGCCGCTTTAGTGTAATGAGCAGTAGGCAGTAGGAGACTAGTCCCCTATGTTTTATAGTTATTCCATAAATTGAGTGACAGTGTAGCACTGATAGATGAAGGTCAAGTGTTGCTGCCACAGTGCTTCATCAATATGTCCAAAATTTAGCGCGAACTCAGTACTTACTCGTATTCATTTTAATGAGGTGCACAAACGTCTTCCATCAAACCATGCAAAAAAATAAAAATGTAAGGCACTAACTTTTAATAGAATGGATTACAATCAAAAAGAGGTAGTATTAAAAAGAAAACTTTCTAATTTCAAAAAAATTACGATATAATGTTTTACGTTTTCAGTATAATTTGCTGAGCCTTACTTTTTTAGAAAATTATATTTTTATATTAGTAATATTATATTATATTACTAATATACGAGGGTTGATCAAATATAAACGAGACTGACTTTCTAAAAACTTTTCCGTTGGACATTGAACTCTAAAGGGTGGGGTTTCAGGTAGCCTGGGAGGTTTGGGACGGGCGTAGACGGGCAACATTTCCGTTCGGACCCTTCAGTATAAAACTATACAATGAGTGAGAGTGAAGTGCACGTTTCCGTGGAGCAGAGAATTATTATTTAGTTTTTGGCCAAGGAGGGGGTCAATCCGACTGAAATCTTTCCTGTCAATACGGGGACAGGACCCTGTCAAGAGCTCGCGTTTTTGCTTGGCACAAGGAATTCGCCGAAGGACGGGAAGCAGTAGAAAACCTCAGCCATGATCGTCGCCCTACCACTTCCGTCACGGACGAAAACATTGATGCTGTTCGGAAGCTCCTGGACGAAGACAGACGTATATCGCTGCGATTTATTGCAAATGAACTCCAGTTGAGCTATGGTAGCATTCAAAAAATCGTTACATCAAACCTGGAACTCAGCAAAGTATCTGCAAGGTGGGTTCCACGAATTTTGACCGACGTTCACAAACGGAATCGTTTGGAGATTTGCCAGCGACTATTAACCCAATTGATGGTGAGGCATTATTAAACCGGATTGTCACCTGTGACGAAACATGGGTTCACCATTACACTCCCGAGTCGAAACAGGCAAGTATGGAGTGGCGGAAGAGGGGAGAGAAGGCGCCTCTGAAGGCCAAATCACGATCGTCGGCCGGGAAGGTAATGGCCACTGTATTTTTCGACAATCAAGGCGCCTTTCACGTCGATTTCCTCCATCAACGACGCACAATAAATGCACAATATTATTGCGATGTTTTAGAGGCCGCAAAGCAGTCTTTTCGTAGGAAAAAGGAAATCTAAACCGGCGAGAAACGTCATTCTTCTTCACGATAATGCCCGACCACATTCGGCGAACGCTACGAGGCTTAAACTCGATCAAATTGGCTGGGAACCAATGGAACATCCCCCATACAGTCCAGACTTATCACCCTGCGACTATCACCTGTTTGGGCCACTCAAAGAGGCGCTTGGAGGCCAGCGTTTCGAAGACGATTCTGCGGTGGAGACCTTCGTGCTCCAATGGCTCAATGAACGCCCGAGAACTTTTTACGAAGATGGAATTAAAAAACTTCCAATCCGGTGGGAAAAATGTGTTACTCGTGCGGGAGACTATGTAGAAAAATAAGTTGTATCAAGAATAATTTGTAAGCAATAAATTTTTTAAAAAATCAGTCTCGTTTATATTTGATCAACCCTCGTATATTAGTAATAGGCATATAGCCGCCTCGGTGGTCTAGTGGATAGCGTACTAGACTTTCACCCCGAAGACCCGGGTTCGATTCCCGGCGAGGGCTTAGCATTTTCATACGCTATAAATCATCCCCACCGTCTGCATTAGCCCAAGTGTGCACAATAGTCGGACGTTAAACTCAAAAAAAAAAGTAATAGTCATATTGTATTAGTAATATGATAGTCACTGCTGGTCTGTGCAAATGTTGCAAAATTGTTCACTCAACTATTTCCATTCATAATTTCATTTTCTCTTCAATTTTTTTCATTCATCATGTTCCTGATCCCATTATCACAAAAAAAGGAGTAACATGTAATACACATAGGAAGTTACTCAATGGGTATTATCAACCTGAGTTTTTCAAGAAATTGGAGTATTGCATGAATTCCTTGCTCCTAGGGCTTGCCCCTTGTGATTTCTTCCTTTCGAGTTGTACTACATTGCATTATTAATTTACTAATTAAAAATAAATACTTAACTAAGAAAGAACATAATTCACATATAACTTTATTTAATTATATATATATATATATATATATATATATATATATATATATATATATATATATATATATATATATATATATGTAATATCCAAAAACAGTAACATCCCATTCCCTAAGTCCAAATAATGAGCTAATTTTATAAAATACATATCAATCCTCCCTCACAAATTCTGACGTTTAGCACTTCCATTAGCCATTTTTAAGTTATAATTCACTTCCCTACTTTAGAATACCATATTTTCATTTTGTGCTTTTGTTTGAATAGGATCGATCATGCTTGTACCTATTCACTAATTTTTAATTGCCTTTTAATATTCAAATTCTCTTGCATCATTTCACATGTAAGAGGTAAATATTGGACCATTAGATGTAATTGTGTTCTAATAGAACATCTAAACATTCTAGTGCATAAGCACTAGAACCTGTAAAGTTTTTCATGGTCCTACAACAGATGCAACAACAGTTGATACAGCTTGATGTCAAAACTAGTTCTTTCTCCCTCCATGGCTTTTAAACATTAGGGAATAGTCTAAACAAATCCTTCAGTTTGATCATTTGTAGCTGTATCTGCTCCACTTTTCTCATGAATGATTCCTTGTGTTTGTAAAAATTCTTTGAACATGTGTGAGATGAACTGGGACCCACTGTCTGATGCATTTATGCATGACTACCAACATTTTGAAATATAATGCATAATTGTTTGATACATATAGATTTTAAATATTTTAAAGAATTTTGTGTGTGATTAGAGCTGGCTTAGCTCCAATATGGATAGGCTTTCATTCAAGTGAAAGTAATTGTTATAATTTAATCTTAATATTGGTATAAACATTTCTATATTTTAACTGTAAGCCAGTCAGTAACAAGACTTGTGTAATTACAGTGAATTTCTATTACTTTCTACCAAATTGAATTTTGTTCGAGTTTGTAATATTTCTATTCTATTTGTCTTCATTACTTCCTAATTCTGACATGAATGATAAAAATTTGCATAAATTGGTAAAATTGCTTTGAACCCTAGATTCACACATTTGTTTCTCAGACATACCTTTTTTTTTTTTTTTTTTTTTGGTGTTTAACGTCCGACTATTGTGCACACTTGGGCTAATGTAGATGGTGGGATGATGATTATTAGCGTATGAAAATGCCAAGTCCTCGCCGGGAATCGAACCCGGATCCTCGGGGTGAAAGCCTAGTACGCTATCCACTAGACTACCGAGGCGGCTCTCAGACATACCAATTCCTGACAAACGTAGCATCAGTATATTAGAGCTGGATTTACCACTTGGTCCTGGCCTAAGGGTGCATGTTAAAAAATATTTTTATATGTAAAAAATATTTTTAAATGTAAAAAATATAAAAAGAAAATGTTTATAAGTATTTGATTTTTTTTTATACAGTTTATTAGTAAACTAATAATTGTTGAGTGAAGTTGCATGTAGTTTTGTAATGTGTTACAGTAGGCATAGGGTGTATGATTCAGGTCTACTGAAGGCCACTGCTTTGTCGTCGTACCTCTACTGGCTGTGGCTAGGTCGAGCTGGAATGCACATACTATGTCAATGTTTACAGCAGTTTTCTCCAGACCTCTTGATAAACAATTAGTCACCATTAATCATTCAGTGATTTGTATGAACACAGAGTCTGCTCTAAATTTTATCATGACTTCATCAAACTTTTTTAAGATGCGGCACAAGTTGATTAAAATAATTACTATGTTATTAAATTGAAATATCTGTATCCACAAAGATCCATGAGCCAAAACCTAGTGGTGCAGTGTTAAAAAAAGCGTGAAGGAAAAGATAAAAGAAATGAAACAGTTATAAAGCAGATTCTTAAAATAACATCCTTCTTTTATTCACTGCTAAGTAAGGAATTCTGAATGACAATATAAACAACAATGAAAATTTACCATATCTTTCTTCCAAATTTGAAAAATTTGCTTGTGAAATTGATCTGGCATAGACTGTTTTTGAAAATCAATCTGGAGAAGAAGTAGACTTTGAAAGTGTTTTTTTTTTAATTCCTTAAATGCCACAACACATAGATGAGTCATTCTAAAGAAAAAGTATAGTTTACATCTGCAAAATCTATCCAGGACTCAATGGTCTGCTTAGTTTTAAATGAAAACAGAGAAGGCAATTTGGAAAGTTTTAATATGATAGTGATGAAAGGCCCTTAACATGGAATGAAACCAATGCTTTAACAAAAATGTTGAGTTCCCATTCATCACATTCATGGTGCTTTTATAGGGTACTATATTGGAAATGTTTAATAAGGTAACACATAAAACTGCAGTATGAAACAACAGTTAGGGAAGATTTTATTAGCTACTATTAACCTCTTGCGATTTTCTTCAAGTGAGAAAAAAATTCGATGCACTTAAATTTCAAGTGAGTGAAAGGCAAATGTAAGAAGGATTCCATAGGAGATTCCCAATACAAAAGGAAGATACCAAACCATATACAGTTTGGTGAATATGGTGGACAAAGCAGCGATGTTACATTCACAGGATCTGACAACTTTCGTGTGAACATTTTCAACTTTATACTCCAAACTAAAGATGTGAAAATAAATATACTCAGGTCTATAACAAGTTTTAATTTTTTTAGGTTATTAAAGGACTGGAAGCTTCAAAAATCACCAAACATACATAAGAATAAATGAGTTTGTGTCCTGAAGATCTTGATAAGTGTTTACTCTTAAAACCATTTTTCGTGCAAAATACTAACAAAGGAAAATCCAGCATATATATATAAACCAATAATTAACAATATTTAAAGTCCAAATAGTCAATTAGTTGATTGTATAAAATACACATAAAGTTGTTTGACATAAATCTCCATAAAACAAACTCCTCTAAAACAACAGATTCAAGACAAATGTTTTTTTTTTTTGTGAAGATACTAAAAGAGATAATGCACAATTTAAGAGTCTGGCTTTAAGAATGGATTTATTGGATGGAGAGTTGATGCATACAAGATGTTATTTCAGAAATGATGCAACAAAAGCATATAAAAGTAATAAATGGCTGCACACATACTTTCGATTTTTCACTAGTACACTGATAAAAAATTCTTGCATATTTTGGAATTTTCTCGTTTTGCTATTCTAACCTACAGAAAATTATTCAAACTCGGATAGTGTTGCTTCTGAAGGAGATGGTACTAGCACAATAACATCTACAGATCTAGTTAATAAAAGAATATTTTTTTTACTGCATTCATTGAATTTTTAGCATTCAAATTCAAATTTTTGAATTTTTAGCATTCAAATTCAAATTTTTGAATTTTTAGCATTCAAAAATAAGTTATTTTAGGTATGGTCTTTATAAAAAAAATAATAGAATTTCCATATAGAATAGAGTACAGTGCCATATAGAATAGAATAGTAGCAAACTGCCCACTATTATAATACCAATTGATGTATGCCACTCCTGTTATAATCTAGTTAAGTTTGTTAATGATTTGTAAAAGAAATATTTTTTTTACAATTAAAAATTATTCTTTAAAAAAATATAAATCCTATAATACAGGATTTAATAATATATATATATATTTAATAATACTACTTTTCTCAACCATTAAAACTGCATAATTCACAAATAATATATATTTATTTATAAGTTTTAAAATTTGTATAAATAACACATTGTTATTTTGGAAAGTAAAAATATACAATTTTCTAATAATGAAATATAAAACATTTGAATATAGGCACATTTATTCTACTTATTAAGGTAAAATCAACAATACAGTACAGTATTCGTTCATTTAGCCAACAACCCACTTTCTCTATAAAAATATTTTACTTAGAAAATTTGAAAACTCTTGTGACAAATACCATACTATTTTTGCCTATACTTACTGTATATACAATCAAAAACATGTTACTGTATATATTTACATTACAAGCATACACTCATGATTTAAGAGAAATTAAATTACAGTACGGTACAATAATTAGATTGTACAAGGTCTTGGGTTATAAATTGATAATGGTAATGTCTGTTTAAAAAGACATCGGAGCTCTTGGAATTTTGTAGCTTAGATTTACAGTATGGCCTTCTTAGAGGTATCCAGAAAGTAACAACTTATACTGTGTTATAAAACAAATTGCTTTTATAATTTCTCAAATTAAGCTCATTGAATCAAATTCTGTCATTCATTTTTTGGAATGTTTCAGGTGTCCACAGCATGTTGTTATAAATTAATTTGACTAGTCTATGAGTCAATATGAATTAATATGACTATAAAATTATTAATGATGGTCTATAATTTTCAAAAAAAAATCTACAGACACAATGTGTTATTAAAATTCCTATAAACATGAAACAAATGGAATGTTGGTGTCTAGTTAGTAATGCAAAATAATGATGTAATGGACTTTTTTTAATGATTGCCCACAATGATTGCAAATATTCACCGTTAGACTTCATTATTTTATGATTATTTAGTGTTTCATCAAGGTGAAATATGCATCAACCTTATATCCATACCACTACCATATTTTTTGAATGAGACTTCTAGGTTGCAGATTGCAGGAAGTTAACTGGTGTGGTTAAAACCTCTTAGATTTTTCACTCGTGATTATATCGAAGGCTATGTACAGTAAAAAGATACTTATTTGAAATATAGTAGTAGATGGTATAAAACACATCCCAAATAATTGGATGCTGTTTAGTTCTCCATACATTTATAAAATGTATAGATGTAGAATGTATTTGCTTTGTGAATTTCAAAAATAGTTGGCATTACTAAGTATAAGGCATTACTCTCAGATGACAAGCTCATATAAGCCTACCCTGTATTACTTAACTAACAACACACTTTTGCCATTTTTGTAATAACAGAATTTGTTTAAGGTTTAAACTCAAAAATTTATACTGTAACTGTAATTAATTTCATAATTATGAATTAGTTTAAAATTTAAATGATAATATTCTGATTATTCCCCTATTGAGCAATCTTGCTTGTAAAATAAAATAATTTAAGTACATCATAGAAATATAATATGTGAACAAAATTTCGCTCAAACTTATCAGTAGAAATATTCAAATATGCATTAAACTTAATGTAGTAATACATCATAATACCCACAAGTTACTAGCAGAATTTATTGAGTTTACATTGTTTAATTAAAACAAGAAAAAGTCGAATTTAAAAGAAATATTATATTAAGATAATAAAGTGACTAAAAATTAATAATTTGAAATACAGACGCTGCTTGTATTTTATATACTAAGAATTTGTTGGTTTTTTAATAAAAGTGTAGATACAAGATGTGATAAAACATGAGAGTGAAGACTAAGCATAGTACACAAAGTAACATGTCAAACTTTATTAAAAATGTATGTAACAGGTTTCAAATTGTTTGATGCAGTATCACTGAACTATGGTAAAAGGTACCATAAAAATCTATTAATACATTAAATTTTGTTTCAAACAATACAAAATGTATTTAAAAAATACATGTGTGGAACTCGAGGAATTATTGACAGAAGCGAAGCTTTTGCTAATGACATCTTTGCTGAATATATAATTAGTTTGAAGATATGTTTACAAATATCTTGTTCTGTTTGAATAAATAACTATGCGAACCTAGCTTAGATATTATTTATTGTAGTTATAGTAAAAGTTCAGTTGTTTTATATTAATTCATAATGATCAGCTGATTTTATTGAACAGCTGATATGCTATAATAACTTTTAGGTTATGTTGTTAAAAACTAGCAATATTAACAATTATTACAAATGTTTACACAATGTTTTCATACAATACTGTATGTACTGTATTGCAAAGGAGGAAGAAAAAGAAAGACAGAAATAGAGACAAAATCCGTTCCTCATTTCTGTTTCATTAAAAAGTTACAGGACTTTTTTTTCTATTCACTCCTCTCACAAAGCTAACATTAAAAGCTTCACTTCAAAAATAGTTTGTGTTGCCGTGGAGACCTAATATAGTTTCTATTGTGTAACTTGCCTTACACAATTAAATTCAGAAATAAGCACGATTTATTATAACTTTTCATAGTTAATATTGTAACAAGTATGAAGTAATCTACAGATTAAACTTGCAGGTACAGCATTATCATTCATTTGTAGTTTATAAATAAGCATGTTTTAACACACAGTATGCATTATTATTTAATGCCATACAATATTAAAAAGCAAGAGAAAATCATGTTTGAAGTGAAACTTCTTTGGTACCCGCTTATGTCATTCAAATTTGAACTTACAGGCTAGTGAGTCTTGTTTCAAAGACAGCTTTCTCACTTGCCAAGCATTACAAGAAATATCTAATGGTACAACAAAGACTTTAAACCCTGGAGAAAAATTATTATACCTAGAGTGTTTCACTTCAATGACATACAAATTTACAGATTTATGTTTGCACTACGATAAATAAACGAGAGGCGTCTCAAAAGTAAGTTACACTATTTTTTTACACTGCATGGTAGGTAAGAGAAGTCCAGAAAGGTTTTGTCTGGGTGTAGTGGCAGCACTCAAAATGTTATATATGTCTACCTTCACTGCTCGGACAGTCATAAGTCAGCAACCTTGGAGACTTCACTTGCCTCTACCAAAGATTATGAAGTTCGTAACATTATTAATTTTTTTACAGCAAAAAACTAGTGTGACTGAAATTTATTGAGCTGCACAGTATGTATGTTGAAGACGTTATATCAGAGCCAATAGCTTCTCGATGGCATTAATTATTTATTGAAAGGAGAACATTACACGATGAACGTTTCAAACAAAAGACAGAGAAAGTTGAGCAAAACAGTTTTTTTTGTTCCTGTATCATAGAACACCTAGCTCTGCTTGAGTAGTTTCAATAAGATGTTTTCAGTCATCCACCTTACTCTCCTGACCTTGCATCCAGTGACTTCTAATCTGAGTGTCACGAACAGCATGTGTGGGTGTTATTGTGGAACAAAAACTGTTTTGCTCAACTTTCTTTTGCCTTTTGTTTATTGTGAAACGTTAGCCTTCAATGAATGATTAACGCCAATGAGTAACCACTGGCCTTGACGTAACGTCTTCACCATACACACTGCACAACCATTTCAGTTGCATTTTTTTTGCAATGAAAAACTGAATAACATTACGAACTTCACAATCAGTGGTACGAGCAGTGAAGTCTCCACTGTTGCTGACAAGTGATTGTCCAAACGGTGAAGGTAGATGTATAGAACATTTTGAGTGTTGCCACTACACTCAAACAAAAGTTCCCTGCGACTCCCAGACTTTTCATATACACAAAAAAAGTGTAATTTACATTTTGAGGCACCCCGCATAATATTTACCTAGATGATACTGTTTTTTCAGACAAAAATCAAATACTGTAACTTTAAACATTAAATGTTTTTCAGTGAAAATTAATTAGAAATCATTTTACAATGGACTGGGAATATGTGTTTTCAATGTTTTGTTAATTATTAGCAGTAAAATATAATAATAACATTAAGTATCAAATAATTTTCAGATCTTAATGTGAATACTTTTCAATGATGCTAATGTCAATATAATTTTTGAAAGGGAAAGGAATGAGAAAAAATATGTTCATATTTACAGATATAATAAACTTTCAACTGAACATACAAAGACACTGGGTGGTTCAAATATTTATTCAACTTCTAAATACTGTTCTTAAGAATATTACTTATAACTTTATAATTTAAAGGCACAAACTCTAAAGCAAGTGATTAAAAATAAATGGAATGATTAAATAGTTTGTATACCCTCTGTAGAATATAAATAACTTTTATAATAACAAATCAACAAACCTACCTAAAACTATTTAGGTCTTATATAAGATTAAATAAAATATAACTACAAAATAGTATATTTTTTACCAATAGGAGATGGAATCCAATTTCTGATTAGATTATCAAACTTATAATTATGAGCTTTCTTTTTTTTATATGAAGCAAAAAGTAATACAATTTTATTATTTAGTATAATATTCCTTCAGTTAATGTTTATAAATGCAAAAAAGATCCTTTCTTACTAACATCTTGATTAATAAAACCAAAATACATTAAACAGCAAAAAAAAAAATTTTAAACAGCTACGTTTTAATACAGGTTTTAAAAAGGAAAATAAGAAGTTATCATAATTAATAACAATGTAATTTGAAAAAAAAACACAGAGAAAATTGAATCACTGTACTTTAGGCATTTTCAAACATTCTAAATAAACAAAAACAGCAGTACAGCAACTGGAAATTAGTAGATATGATAATAAAATATATATTTAATTTAATAGTAAACGACCTAATTTAACATTATTTCACTTAACCTTTGACAACATGACAATGTTATCCCTTTAGGAAAAAGTATTCACTCTAAAAAAAAACACAATTTTTGCCTACACATTATTAGGTAATTACTAAAACATTATTTTTTACCTAAGGAATAAACAAAAAAGTTACTAATAGCATTTTCTATAAAACAAACAGAAAATATTGAATTAATTACAAGATTCAAAGGCTACCATCCTTAGATAGAAACAATTATAAAAACCAGCAAAGTTTTTTTTTACTTTGTAAATTAATAATTCAACTAAAATGTTTGCATTAAACAAAACAACAAATATAAATAATACATAATAACAATAATAAAAAATAATATATTGGATATTATTAAAATTCAACAGTACATTTATTTTAATAACATAATACCGTATATATTAAAAAAACTCTATTTAACACAAGAAAACCCTCTTTAAAATTTACTGGTAAAAATATATATATGTATTCTCATATTTCTAATGCTATTAAAAATATTTTGTCTTTACAAGACTGTCTTCAAAACATTATTATACAATATTGAAATATACACGTTAAATGTAATTTGCTTTTATAATAAAATGATTACAGTTATTTATTTACAGTATCACAATATAACTAATTACACAATTTATTATATCATGAAGCTCATGTTTACTTTTGTAAAAAATGTTAATTTGCTATTCAATTTCATTACCTTTAAAGTATTTTTTTATTGTGCTAATAAAATGTTGTAACTGGTAATGTAATATGCATATTCATGTATACACTTTCACATATATCACACACTATAACTTTTCATCCTAAAAATACAGTTGTATGCTATAGAAAATACAACTAATTAACCTTATTAGTAATTCTGCAATTCAGTACATATTTAACAAATATATTTATGCTGTTATTATTTGTTTGTTTTTATTTATTGAACTAGTTTATCGTTTTTTTTGTCATTCACAATTACTACCCACTTACCTGGACTACAAAACCTTGGCCATTATCATTATTGACTATAAACAGTGCAAGCAAATATGGTAGATACTATTTTTTATAACTTGGCATAACTTGAATATGATAAACAGTTTATTAAAAAACTGATTTTAAGCGTGTATTATTAAATACAACACAATATTGTGTTTATGAAAATAAATAAATATATATATAAACTTGAGAAAGGTTAAAAATGGCAGAATACTTTATAAAATTATAATTTTAACATTAAATAATTGAAGAATATAGTTTAAAATTAGCTCTGGCAAAAGCTTTAAACACAATTTGCAGTACAATTAAAAGACAACTATTAAACTAAATGCAACTTGATTTCTTTTTGCATTATTAGAATGAAAATTTGTGTTATCAATAAATAAACATAATTGAATTTCTTAGTGACCACTGATTAGTCTGTTCTTGCTGCAATGGTGAACTGACTTGCAGCAACCCAACACAATAAAACTATAAAGGAAGAACAAATATTAACATATCCTAATGTTTGATAAATTCTTAATAAAGCCATTCTGTGTAGGATATGTAGGTAAATAAAATATTCTATCTTTATTATTTTAACCTATAAAATTTTGACAATTTAAAAATGAAATCTTATAATTTATCAAAATTGAACATTGGGTTATTCTATTAATGGAATTTGCTATTAAATATGCCATTTTAAAAAAATATATCTTACATTAATTCAAAAGTTTGTTATACATTGCATTTACAATAATAAATATAAGATTACATAACCTTCCTCAAATCTAATTAAACATATGACAGCATTTCTAATAAAATACTTTGGTTAAGTAATTATCAATGAAAACTGTAAATTATGCTATGAAGGAAAATATATAAATATGCTCATATGGTTGAATAAAACAAAATTACAAATAGCGATTAAATCGGGAAAACAAATTGACTACCGTTAAGTTACTTTTTTCTGTTGACCTGTATATCATTTTTTTCATTTTTGAAAAATAGAAAATTTGTGTAATCATTTATTACAGTATATACCACAGAAATATTTAATCATAACACTGACTTTGGAACCACGGCGTATTTATACAAAAATCACAAAAAAAAGATATATAATAATTATTCATCTTAATATTACGCCTGTTGTAATTTAACATATTTTTGATTTAAAAATAAAACTGGCATTTTGTTACTTGAAACGGTTGAAATACCAGCTCATTTTATTTTGTAATACCACTTTGACTTGGAAAAATTGTTCAGTCTTAAAAAACAAATTGTTTAAGGTAACAAAACTACCCCAAATTAGTAGTAGAATGTGATTTTGAATTTGCATAATTGCCTAGAAAACATGTACTTCCTTGTTTAGACGTATGGACATCAAGATAAGCTTGACGTGAAAACACTCGACTACAGGTAGGGCACTGATATTTGCTAATGTGCACTTTGTTATTGTGACGTAGTAATGATGTTTGAAATTTGAATGCCTTGCCGCAAGCACGGCAAAAAAAAGCTTTACGATTTTTGGCTGCATAGTCTGGTGTTTCGGTACTCTGTTCTCTAAGAGTCTCATAAGAAAGCTCATCCGATCTTCTTTTAGATACTTTTTGTTTTGCTTTATGTTTCTGACGAATAGATTCATTAATTTCAGGCGGTACTAGCCCAAGTGGTTCATTGTCGTTTATGTTATCATCCTCATTTTTATCACGCCGTCTCTGGTTCATTAAAATAGGTAAATCATAGTTAGACAGTTGTGGATAAAACACTGACATAGGCGGAGGGGGAAGAGGTGGTGGTGGTGAGACACTTTTTGTTATAAATGGTACCATGCCAAATGGTAATGATGATGTGGAGGCGCATGGTTCCTCTGCTCTGTCTACATGAACATTGTAACAATCATCCATACTGGTAGAACAAGTTACACTCAACCCCACTGCTGAAACAAAAACTGTTTTTATTACTTTTATTTTGACACTACATACTGTAATCTTTTAAGAAACTGGTAGGTTAACTAACATGAACTGGTTTAATTGTCATTTATGAAAACAATTTTTTTAAACTTTTACATATCCAGTATTCTGCAAAAAATTACAAATTTGAAAGTAAAAAAAAGGATCACACACTATATTAAAAACTATATATAAAAATTATGATCTTATAAAACAGATCTAAATAGTGGTGGTGCTTATTTTTCTTATTTCAAAAAAGTTATTGTTAAAGTATTTAGAGTGGCAATGTTCTTTAATGACACTGGAATTTTGCACAACAGTAATTTTCATGAAAATAGACAATTTATAAGAAACAATTTATTTAATACAGTAATTCATCTTGTAGAAATAGATGCACCATTTGAAATGGTTTAAGGTTGAAATTAGTGTGGCTTTGTTTAGCAATCAAAAGTTTTAACTTACTGTAAAACATGAATTTAGTAATGGCCTAAATGTTTTAGAAATTAAAATGTCTTCATTTAAGAAATTTAGTATATAATACAGAAGGGCAAGTTATTTTCTGAAATCAAGTTCTTTTGTTTTGACTGTTTGTTTATAAATGTGTACAAAACTAAAAAACATTACACTGAATGAAATTTGTACATAAATCTGCCTTTTGTATTAACATTTTCTTTTCAGTTTTGGCTAGCTGAAACTTTTAAAAAGTTCTAATTTTATTAAATGTCAATTATCAGAAATTCTGAAATAAAATAAAATCAAGTTAAAAATAAATTAAATTGATGAAGTCAAAAGCGATTATTTAAGATATGTACGTTTTTAATAAGGCCAATTTCGGAAATAGCCTTAATTAGCATGTAATTCAAAAAGTAGTAAGAGTAGTGAAAACATTCATGCTCCACTATGAATGTGGCAACTAAGGATGGTTAAAGTCAGAAAAACATTGACGCTAACATCGTTTGAACCCACTGATGTCACTAAAACATTGACCAACATTCATAAATATTTTTTTGTTTATTATACTCGATAACACTTTTTATATTAGTTCCTTTAGTTTTATTGTATTTATTCAAAAACATGATCCATTAAAATAAAAAAAATATATAAAAAAGTTGTATAAATTAACATAATAATTTATAAAATTATACAGTGCTGATGGAGTGAGCGACACCAGCCTAATGATGTATCAAAAGAGCTCTGGGATGCCTGGCAATCTCTCGGTGTAAATTAGCCTTATCCACTAAGATTACAAATAAGATTAAAGTTAGAGGAAGGGATAAAACAACTCCAGGACTTATTGTGCAACTAATGTTCTTGGGTTCTAGTTCAGCAGACCTTAATAAGTTTTAGCAGTCCATTGATTAGTCCACTCTGCTGGAGGTTCTGCAGACAGGATCCTGGAGACCAAATACCCTTAGCCTCCTGTTAGCAAGAGCATCGCAACTGCAAATAATATGGCCTGCAGTTTCCTCTTCTTTCCTATGTAACCTACACACAGTTTCTCCGTGGTACATTCCTATCCTGTTCATATGCACCCTCAAAACACTGTCCTGTAATGAGCCCCATGTAAATTGTGCTCTCTCCAAGATGTCTACTACCCTCCATGTCTTTCTTGAGGGAACTTTTTTGTAGACATCTGTTATGAGAATGCTCTCCAAGGTTGTTCTATTTTGCCTGGTGTTATCCAGTAAGCTGATAGCAGACTTGACCAGGACTGCCGGCTCAGGTCCAATAAACTCAAGATACAGATCCCAGTCCAACCAATCTGTCCACCTCCTCACTGCCCTCAACTCCCTTGTGCCCTGGAATCCAGGTAAGAGTAACTTGGTTTTCAAGGGACAGAGGCTTTGAAGTTCTCCCTTGGCACTCCCAGACCAGCTTAAGCAAGCAAGTGCTTTAATCACGGTTTGATTATTTGAGCCTTCTTAAAGGACAGCCTAAAATTTTCCTGATCAAGTAACTGATGGCCATTACTTCTGCTTGGAATACTGTGGCATACTACCTAGGGTAATGACTCTTTCTCCCCCCATCTTTGTTTTGGAGCAATCTGTATACCATACAAGGTCTCCAAAATTTTCCACCATATCATCTTCCACCTCAAATGTCATCTTAACATCAAAGAGTCTAGATATCAAGTGTTGTTTAATTATCTGATCAGTCCCCATTATCAGAATCAGGTGTCTGATCTATCGATTTTAGTCATAGCTCTCCTGCCCCCCCCCATCTGCTTGGTCCTAATCCACCACAACACAACACATCATGGATCTTATGATCCGAGTATAGTTATACTTCATAATGCCTGGTCTCAGTCCCCATGATTTTCCAAGCTACTCACTGGAACAATATGAATACAAATGTAAAATAAAATGAGCGGAACCTAACCACACAACCAATAGCTGGCCAAAGGAGCACAACCTCCGTGATAAAGAGTGAAAAGTAAGAGGGAACATTTGAAAGCGAATCAGCAGAGCAAGCATTGGCAAGCACCTCAATAACGAGCTGGAAAGAAACCAATTAGAAGTGGGGGGAGTTATCCATCTTGAATCCTCTCTAAATCCTTTAAATTAAGAATTTATAAATGAGGCACAATAGACAATCTATGAACGTTGCCCTGCAATAATAATTCTAGAAATTCATTCACATACTTGTATATGTAGTTAATCAATTATTGTATGTATTATACAAACTATACTAAAATAACACACTGAAAATTAAATTACAGTAAGCTGTGATAATCTGGCCTGCAGTATTTCAGCTCTCTGAACATATGGCTTGGCAGTTGATGCAAAATACAATTATTATGAAATTTACAGTATAAAACATCATAAATTCATTAAGTTTTGATGTTGAAAAATACATTTTGAAACACAGTACGGGCCTATATAGTTTCTGATTCCCATTAATTCAAGTTGAAACAAATGTAATTATAAAAATACACTAATACAGTAACATGGCCTATACAAAACAATACAATTATACTTTTGAAACAGAATCCTTTTCAAAAGATGGAACTGTTGCAATACACAGACATCGTATGAATTATGATTTTGCAATTTTGCACAATTGTTTGAAAGAAAAGAACATCAATAATACATGTAACCAATCAATAATATAAAAAGGAAGGAGTTTATGTTTACACTGAAAAGGCCTGCATGTCTGAAGTGTTAAAGACTGCTGCGTCTCTAAACTTGCAAACCTTAAGGTTGTAAGTTTAAGACCAGATTTTTTTTTTCTAAACGTCCATACTTTATGGCAATTAGACTAATGAGGATGAGGGATCGGCATTAATGGTAAGAGAGATGCAAAGGGAGTAACTGTGCTCAAACTAAGAAATTTAAGTACAAAATTCAAGAGTTGCATTATACTGATCAGTGCTTTAAGCACATTGACCACTGAGCCCCATTTCATACTAGAGTTACTGCCATAAGCCTAAGGGAAAAATATAATTTTAAAGTGTATTCAACCTTTTTTGTATTTTTGTAAGTTCTGTAAATACAACTCATTCCATAAGTAAAAAAAATGAAACTTTAAAATAATTGACAAAAGGCAAACATGTACTATTATTATTATAACTAAACCAGATTACCACAAGTCTACTGTACAAGCTACGAGGGTGGTCTGAAAAGTTTCCAACCTAACAAAGATAGAAGACATTTTTTCAGAATTTTTTTTTTAACATAGTCTTTTTGTACCTCTACACACTTCTCCCATCGATGCTCCCATCTCTGTAACCCGTCCAAATAGTACTTGGTGTTTTTCTCTGCAAAATAATTGTTCACAAAGGTGACTGTCTCTTTATTTGATAAAAATCTCTGTCCTCCGAGTGCAATTTTTAGATGAGGGAACAAAAAGAAGTCGCTTGGGGCTAGATCTGGTGAGTAAGGCAGATGGTCAAGCAGTTCAAACCGTAATTCGTGGATTTTCGCCATGGCAAACGCTGAGATGTGAGACAGTGCGTTGTCTTGGTGAAATAGGATTTTCTTATTCTGCAAATGTGGCCGTTTTCCCGCAAGTTCTGACTTCAGCTTGTCAAGTAATGATGCGTAGTATGCTCCTGTATGGTTTTTCCTTTTTGAAGATAGTCGATTAAAATAACTCCATGACTATCCCAAAAAACAGTCACTATCACTTTCCCAGCCAAAAAAAAACAGTTTTTGCTTTTTTTGGAGCTTGTTCCCCCTTTGCAGTCCACTGTTTGGACTGTATTTTTGTTTCGGGCGTATAATGGTGTATCCAAGTTTCATCTACAGTAATTAATCAGCGCCAAAACTGGGATTTATTGCGCCTAAACTGCGCCAACAGAGCATTGGAAATGTTCATTTGGTCTAATGTGAGCAAACGCAGCACCCAACGCGCGGACAGCTTTCTCATGTCTAAATGTTGATTTAATATGTGACAAACACGTTCTTTTGACATGTTCATAATGTCTGCTATCTCTCTCACTTTAATTTGGCAGTCATCTAGCACTATTTAGTGAACTTTGGCGATGTTTTCGTCGGTAGTTGCAGTTTTTGGACATTCCGAATGTTCATCGTTTCCTAAGCTCTTACGGCCACGTTTAAATTCAGCTGCCCAAAATTTCACTGTGGTAAATGATGGTGCAGAGTCCCCATACAAAGAATCCAACTCATCTTTGATTTGCGTAGGCGTATTGCCTTTCAAAACAAATATTTAACGACAGCTCGATACTCGATTTTGTCCATTTTTATAAAAATACACAACTCACTCAAACGACTGTTACACAACAACTGCACGTCCAAAATGGCTGAAACTTTGGTGAATAACTGTCAACAGATGAACAACAAAATTCGAATGCTGCCACCGACGAGTGTTGCTATCTTCATGTTGAGGTCGGAAACTTATCACACCACCCTCGTATACTGCATTATTTAATAGTTCTGCATTAAGAAGAATTATGAAATAAAAACGAAATATACTAACCTAGCTCTGCGTCATCTTCCATTTTATGTATAACAAATTTATTTTTGACTTAGGTTACCTGAAATAACCAAAATTTAGTTAATATCTTTCAAATAGTCTTATGCATGCATAGAATTGTTTGATTGGCCAATGAAACAAGAATACTAAAAATTTATTAGAACAACCAAGATAGGAAATGGTTTGCATCTTATGATAGGTTGCAAAACATAGATTAAGAGATATTATGAGAGTTCAGCATACAAAGTAAATTGTTGATGGAATCAACAAGAAGTTTCTTATAAGCCTGGACTGAGAATCGCAGACAACAATCTCTGATTATAATAACAATCACCTGAAATGAGTTGTTATTACAAGGTTAAAGTAAAAGAGGAAAATCCTGGAGTGGGAGATGGAATTATAGAAAAAAAACAAGAGATATCATAAAATATGATTAAGTTTGGGGAAAAATTGATGGGAAAATTTAGCACTTTAAATTTTTTCTATGAATAAGTCAACTTTATATTACATAATTCACAACTATGGAATAGTCTTGAGACACAATAGAGTTTTCAAAGTAGCCGGTATTATATTTCTACAAATTCTAAATATATAATTTATAGAAAAACTTTTAGCAAACATAGCAATTATAGCTAACAATGTTACTACAGGAATAAAGAGGAAATAAATAAAACAATCTAGTACTCCTTATCAACCAAATATCATTTATTCAAGAAAAGAATATTACCTTTACTTACTTTAAAGAAAAAGAGGTTTTGGAGTGGGGATTATGTTCTTTAATTTATGGTATGAGTTTTGCATAACAGTTCACAAAAAAATGGTATTTACGTAAAGTGGATATTCTTTGAAGAGATGCGAGTTGAGAAGTAATTAAGCTTTGTCTACTAAGTAGGCTATTTGGAAGTCCTCACCAGCATCAAAAAGATATTCTGTACTTTTTGGTTTTAGTGTTTTACTTACTTTATGCAAAATTTGTTTTGAATGAATATAAATCTATACAAATATGTACAGAACTAGACCACAAGAAACTAAAACGTAATCAGAGGTAATACAAACGATTTGTATCATCAAACGCCTGTAGAAAGTCTTGCTATACATAACAACCTTGGAAACATGACTTAATGTGGATAAGTTTGAGTTTTACAAAACAAAGTCTATAGGCCTACTGAATACAATAAATAGTCTATGCTGTAAATTATGTTTTGTATATCATGTCAGATTAAAATATTTTTAATACCAATTGTAGTAGAATATAAAAATGTAAACTTTTACTTTATATTATCCTTAAATAAATATATAATAAATATTTTGTATTTATAGGGTCTACTTTGTAAATACAGAGCAGTTTTTCCGAGGTTGAACTAAAACCTTCCATCAGGTGATTCGCGAGGTTACCTTCGGGTCACTAGATTTTTGGAGAAAACATTACTTTTATATGGTCTGTAGTCTTGGTATTCACCCTACTTCTCTAGTCTCTTTCTCAGAAAAGAGAGTAAACCCTTACTTTCCCTACCATATACTATTAATTGTATACATGTCATGGTTTATATAAAGACTGGAAGTAAATTACATGAGCAAATCATGTTAGAGTGACTCCGAAGTTTAGTTTTATGAGTGCCTATCAAGTTTTTGTGAAATAACAACTGTAATTAAAAATTATTGGTTTAAAATATCTATTTTCAACATAAAAGTGTACAAAACAAGTAAGCTGAATAGTATAAAATCTATTTTTTAGGATTAGGCTAAGCACTTTTTGCAATACCATTAATTTAAATGATAACTGATCCACTGGGTAAATCCTGCTTAAAATGTATCTCAACATTATAATAATGTTTTTGCTTTAATTTAAGAAAAAGTCATTAGACAACACTGTCAATAAAATTATACTTTTTTAACTTAGAAAAACTCACACTTTCAGAAAAAAAATTGTATGGCATGGCTATGGAGTTATTAGTAGGCACAAAAGAAATAAAAGAAAGAGATATAAAAAAAAGTCTAAGCCTATACAGACCTTATTAAAGGTTAATTAAGAATATCTAGGCAAACAGATTTATCGAAATTAAAAGGTGAGAGTAAACTAAGTTTAAAGATTATTTATACTTTATCTAAGTATAAAAGTACTGTATTTGCCCCTTAGTCCAAACATTTTAAGCTATGACTTACCTGACTAACATTAAAATAATTGCAGTAGTATTGTTATAGTAATTTAAAATTGTTAAAAAATTTACATAAATAAAAAGTAGGCTAAGTTAAAAAAAAATTAAATAAAACATATCACAAATAATATAAAGAAAGGTAATAAATGTACCTACTTTAATAATTAAAATTGCCTTCAATACTACTATATGTTTAGCATAAGTATTGCCAAGTAGTTGCTAGGTTAGGTTAGCCCATCACAACAGCTATCAAAGTTTATGTAGGTATATACTGATATAGGTTAAGGCATAGGCCTAGTAATTTTTCATGTTTATGCTGATATATATCAGCATATATATATATATATACAGTGATGCGAACAACTATTTTTCAAGGTAAATAGGCTCTCTTTATAACAATTTTTATGAAAGCAGCTTAGGCCATAACAGCTATTATAATTCTGATATAACAGGTTATGTATTCTGATACAAGTTAAGGTTCTGATATTAATAATCTTTCACATATGCATATATATAGGGTATGGTGATGAGAACAACTAGTTTAAGGTTTTAGAAGCTACATTTTTTTTTTGTAGCCCTCAATGGAGCACATTTAGTCAATTTTGATTCTTTTGGGCTTTCAACTTTAGTTCTTTTAGGTTTTTGAGATACTCCCAATACTTTTTCAGTCTTATAGATATCTGTAGTCTAACTTCCTCCGAGTAAAAGGCAACTTCTTTATATTTGTAACAATTTTTATTTTATATTTATAGGCCTACCTTACCAATTTACAATATAGCCTTACTTCAATTTAAAAAAAATAGGATTTTTTTGGTTTGGTCGTTGTTATGATTGTGATATGAATATGGATAAAGAAGGATTGAATTTGTGTCTAATTGTGTGTGAGTTAATTATCACAGCACAAAAACAAGAAAACACTGAACTAGATTTATGATAGGAAAGAATACGGTTTATTTAAAGAAAATTTTAAAATATTTTAATTAACACTCCATTACGAATTGGTTTAACTTTTAAGAGTTTAAAGGAATTTATAATTCATATAGGGTCTAGGCCTAATTTATAACACAGGTAAGTTATATGTTCAACAATAAAAAAATAATAATTATTAAAAAATATTAAGCTATTACTGAATTTAACAAATAACTTTTTGAGGAAATATTAAATATTATCAATTTTATTAATAATACAGCAATTAATACTTTGACGTGACCTTGAAATATATGACAGCCAACTAACCTGTCATCTGTAATTTAAGTAGATGAAACAAAAACATATTTTTATGAAGGTTATCGCTATTATAAAGACGCGATTTCGTTTAATAAATGAGATTTAATTGTATAAAAACTATATATTCAAATGAAGCAATAATTTATACCAACCTAAGAGTTATGAAATCATTTATTTTTGGGTAAAAATCACTTCACCATTTTGTTGTTGACGCATATAACATCACATCATCACAATTCACAACATATAAATAACAACAGAACAGCTGAACTATGAAGATTTCTTTTTCCTGAGTAGCAGCTACAACGAGTAAAGCCCAACCATATAATACTTACATTATAATTTACAGAATTTTATAATAATGACTTATAAGAAATATACTAACGATTGCCAAGTTAATTATCAAAAAATCTCCCCACAGTCCCCTCCCCCATTTTTCTAATAACCATAGAATTATGAATATAATGCGGAATTAAAGTACACAAAATTAAATTTACAGCTGTTTTCATAAATGGTAGTACATTTTTTGTACTAACCTACTTAGTACAGCGCGATCAAGAATTAAAAAAATCAGTCTTTTAAAAGTAAATTAAAATATAAATGAAATATTTACTGTAATTATTGTTAGTTTTAAATTTTTTAGTTGAATTAAATAAAAATGAAAACGTATAAAATGTAAAGAAAAATTATTTAAATTTATTGTTGTAATAATGTTTTTAAAAACGTAAAACGTTAATGTTAATGAGTTAGAGATAAATATTATCATTATTAATTTGAATAATTTATCTTCGCATCTTCATTAGATGCGGTTAAAATCCCATACATAAAGTAACTGAGAACTATCAAAATAATGTAGTTCATAAAACGCAGAAATTCGACAATAGGAAGTAAATTCACTTCAACGAGTTCAATCTACCATTGTATATTATATAATATTGTTTTATAATAATCTTACTATGCTGAAAGTGTAAACCCGTAGATATTCCACTATAAAAACCGTAGAGTATTTACACATTGCAAGCACTATTGTGTTACTTGTGTGTACTATAAACTAAACTCTTAAATGTTGAACTATGGAACATTAAAATAAGCCCATTGGTATATTGAACATTTTAATATTCAACATAGCATATTAAAAAAGAATATTAAAAAATAATTATTTATCTTTGTAGACATGACAAGTATATCACAACGTTTACACTATTTCATAAACACCGAAATAGAAATATGCCGAAACAGTAATTTCTTAACTTAACTAATAATTCCTCAAACTATAAACCTGGACCCATAATATTATAACCATTTTAGCAGTCAGGTAAATTTTATAGAAAGATGCAATTTACAAGGTGATTCCTCGCTTAGCACTCAAAATTGGTTCCCGAATCTACAAACGCGGAGGACTCAATGCAACCACATAAAGCAATATGTACAATATATAGAAAATTAGAAAAATGTGCACTTTTGTGGATAAAATACATTTAAATACGTTAAAATAAAGCCATAGTAGACTACTGTAGGCTTTACATATATTTAATAGTAATGATGATGTTTTTATCACTCAAATAATTTGAAATTACAAAATTCAATTTTCATTAAAAAGATTTTGTAAAATTTTGTTAAAAAATACTGTATATAAAGATCAAAGTATGTGTAAGATTTTTTTAATTTCCTTCATTTTCAAGATAGCGGCGTCTCATTTAATGAGAGAGAGAGAGAGAGAGAGAGAGAGAGAGAGAGAGAGAGAGAGAGAGAGAGAGAGAGAGAGAGAGAGAGAGAGAGAGAGAGAGAGAGAGAGAGAGAGAGAGAGAGAGAGAGAGAGAGAGAGAGAGAGAGAGAGAGAGAGAGAGAGAGAGAGAGAGAGAGAGAGAGAGAGAGAGAGAGAGAGAGAGAGAGAGAGAGAGAGAGAGAGAGAGAGAGAGAGAGAGAGAGAGAGAGAGAGAGAGAGAGAGAGAGAGAGAGAGAGAGAGAGAGAGAGAGAGAGAGAGAGAGAGAGAGAGAGAGAGAGAGAGAGAGAGAGAGAGAGAGAGAGAGAGAGAGAGAGAGAGAGAGAGAGAGAGAGAGAGAGAGAGAGAGAGAGAGAGAGAGAGAGAGAGAGAGAGAGAGAGAGAGAGAGAGAGAGAGAGAGAGAGAGAGAGAGAGAGAGAGAGAGAGAGAGAGAGAGAGAGAGAGAGAGAGAGAGAGAGAGAGAGAGAGAGAGAGAGAGAGAGAGAGAGAGAGAGAGAGAGAGAGAGAGAGAGAGAGAGAGAGAGAGAGAGAGAGAGAGAGAGAGAGAGAGAGAGAGAGAGAGAGAGAGAGAGAGAGAGAGAGAGAGAGAGAGAGAGAGAGAGAGAGAGAGAGAGAGAGAGAGAGAGAGAGAGAGAGAGAGAGAGAGAGAGAGAGAGAGAGAGAGAGAGAGAGAGAGAGAGAGAGAGAGAGAGAGAGAGAGAGAGAGAGAGAGAGAGAGAGAGAGAGAGAGAGAGAGAGAGAGAGAGAGAGAGAGAGAGAGAGAGAGAGAGAGAGAGAGAGAGAGAGAGAGAGAGAGAGAGAGAGAGAGAGCAAGTGTAATTGCTGGTTATTTCCTTTAATATTAGCTGTATGACAAAACCTATCATAATTTTGACAGCTTCATGGAGAAAGAATAAAATTTCCAAAAAAGTTCAGGAACATTTTACCCTAAATATAACGGTTACTGAAAAAGGTTACAAGCACACCAGAGCTCTGTCACGAAGTGGTGGATAGGAAATTAATTAAGAATATACTGAAAGGTCTACTGTTCTCTGAACTACTAGTATTATCTTTGACGTAACTTAGAAGAAGAGGTAGAGGTGTAGGTTGTCAAGAGCTGTAAGCAGGGGAAATTTTGTTCCTTATCTTATGGAACTTGGTGGTGATCGTATTCCTGTACCTTCTCTCTTTGGAGGGATGCTAAACCAAAGGATATGCAGATGATGTGGTAGTGCTAATCTTGTGGTGAGTGGTAGCACAATGATGGATTCACGAAGAAAACCCTATCATTAGTAGAAACCTGACATAAGCAGGAAAACCTAGAGATACATCCCAGAAAACCTACTCTGGTTCTTTTTATTAGAATGAGTATTACCCTGTATTTAGGAGGATGTAAGCTCTTTGGGGAGACAATTCCTGATGCAAACGAAGTGAAATATCTAGTATGGGTTCTGGACACCAAATTAACCTCGAATGCAAATCTTGGGCACATAATGGCCAGCAAGTCATTGACTACAGTTAGACGAATGGTTAGCAAAACATGGGGACTGAGACCTGGCATGATAAAGAACTTATGTTAAGTGTGAATACATAATTTTAAAATCTAGTCCAATTGGAATAAATATTAAGTATGAAGAGTTTATTTAGGAAATCTGGTCATGAAGGAACCAAATAATTTTTACTGTATTGAAGTTATTATAATTAATTTTTATTTTTGAATTGAGTAAATGTGTATAAGTAACAAGTGGGCCATAAATGAGCGTTTTGTGTACACATTAAACATATAAAATCAAAATATTATTAATAAGTAAATATATCTTACATATTTCCTCTGTCCAAAGTCCATAGAATGGTGATGGTTTGTAGTGAACATCTGGTGGGCAACCCTTAGTTATACAAAAAGAGTTGTACTTGAAAGTACACAAAGTTTATAAACATCAAAGTTTTATGTACAATGTTCAGTTATTGAGATGTTGTTTATTTACACAAAAGAGCATTGATTTAGTCTACATTGAGCGCAACATGTCTACAGTTCAGGATTCAGTAGATTTTTAGATGTTATCCGGCATTTAGCAGTTTTAGGTTTATACTTGAAATAAGTACCTATATTGTTTTCTCTCATGGAGTTACAACAAAGGGTTTATATGATTCTTTTGTCTCACACTCATATGACAAACAGAATAGTAAAGGTTATTCAGTTAGTACACTGGAAATATCATAAAACTGTCTGGTAATGGAAGCACAGAAAAAGTGGTAAATATTACCGCACTAATTAGTCTAGAAGTTTTAAGTGAATGATCTCCCACAGTCTTAATGTTAGATAGCTATAGGAGGTGTAGAAAACTTGAAATTTTTGGATAGTAAAGGTTGTGTCTGTCATCACAACCTAGTGGATGATCACAACACAGACAATGTTACTTGGGCAACGTCTGTAAAACAAGTAAGGTTTTTAGGCTGGTGTGGGTACCTGCCAGGGAGTGACATTTGACCGTTGGTGGTTGACAAATCTGAAATGGAATTTTAGTATGATTCAGTTGAAATCATCTCTATAATGTTGCTTTAACCAGTGGTTCATGACCTTCACAGAATCACCTATTGTTTGGAGTCATTGGCAGTAGAGACCTTAGAGAGTATAAAAATTTTAAAAGAAGGTACCTTTACTGAACAATAGTTACACTGGGATTATTAAACCTATGGTATGATATGGTGCTGTAGTATGGTGGACTAAGGCTGAGCAGAGAGCAGTCAGAGAATTTCTAACTAAAATGCAGAGATTGACCTGCCTCTGCAAAACTGGTTCTATGAACGTGACACCAACAGTGGCTATGGAGATCATTTTGGAATTTCCCTTCATTGACTTAAATGTCGTCATAGAGGAGGTATGTAAGGTAGCATATAGACTGCAAGAAAGTGATGCCTAGCATTCCTCAACTTTAGGGCATGAAAGAATCACAGAAAAGATTAGAGACCCGATTCTAATAATGGGAACTGGTCAGATGGTCAAGCAATACATGATTTCTAAACCATTTGATGTCAAGTAGTCATTTGAGAAGGAAGATCATGTGTTTGGAAACTCTGGAGATCTAGTATGATATACAGATGGCACCAAAACAATGTTCAGGCACTGGTGATGGAATGTACTGCCTTAGACCAAGGGTGGAGAGATTGTTACCCTGAGACAGTATGCAACAGTATTCCAGGCTGATATAATGGTCATTAATGACTGTGTTTGGGAAAATTTGTGACAGGCCTTTAAGAAGGCGCAAATTCACATTTATACCAATAGTCTGGCAACAATCAAAGCACCTGCAGTTCCATAATTCAGTCCAAGATGATCTGGGAGTGTTGGGAGAACATCGTCGTTTGTTCCTAAGAAACTGGCTTATTTTTCACTGGGTTGCAGGTACTAGCTGGACTTGATGGAATCTGTATATGAAGTTATTAGACTAGAGCCGGCTTTATTGATATTTATTGGCTGGGCTTTGTGACCCGGCTTTGTTGGTTTTGTGATATTTGTGACCCGGCTTTGATGGCTGGGTCTGCTATCAATAGGTGGATAAACAAGCAACACCAGGCAAGATAGGACTACATTAATGGGAATTCCAATAGCAAGCACTTCTTATTAAAGTTCTCCCATAAAGGACTTAAGATTGAAAAAAAACAGCAGATATTTGGGCAGAGCACAATTCAGAAAAATTATGGGCCTCATTGTGGTCTGAGGGTGTACATGAACAGGGTAGGAATGTACCATGAAGAAAAACAATTTCAAAATAGCAGCTAGCCAAAAAACAAAAATAATAATAATATATACATTTTTATCGCACACTTTTTGGAAAAATTCATTTCAATGACATCTGCATAAATTAGTATTAAAATTTTTTTTAATCCATTGAAAATAAGAAAATAGATTTGATTGTGGTCAGAGTTTATTTTTATATTTTGAATATAAATTTAAATTTAAAATGTTTGTTATGATGATGAAATCATACGAGTATTTTTAAATGATTGTAAGGCAAAAAAAAATGTTAGAAATTTGCTTCTATCACGTCAATGGATGCTGCTTGCTGCAATTATTTATTTATCTCAGCATGTTCAAATAATTATTTAAAAAAAATGTATTGAAACACTACTAATGTGGTTTGTCACAAGGGAATTGTAGCTACTCATTAAAATTCATGATTAAACTAAAGTTGGTTTTACTCTAATAGTGTGAGTGTGGATTAATTGAACTACTTTAATTGTCATATTTGCCAGAGCATATTCAATGCTCTCTATTAATGTATGCAAGCAACCTTTGTAACATGTTGCTGTTATGGGATTTGCTTAATTAGGTTTTTTACAAACAAAACAAATCATCACTATAAATATAAAGCAATTTAGAAATGCAAATTTCAGTAATAACAATGTGGCCTATTGCTTCCACTGATAATTGCAAATCAAACTAGTATTCCTTTCCGAAAACAAATGTAAAATATTTTACATTGCAAATTTGTACAAAAATTACTATTTGTTTAAATTTTTTTATCAGACAAGCTATTATATATATATATATATGTATATGTATATGTATATGATGGTATTTATTATGTTTGATTTAAAAAGTCAGATATACGAGGTGTGTTCAGAAAGTAACGAGAATTTAAATTTTTTGAACAAAATATTTATTTATTCTTCTACATTGATGTTGTCGCCTTTAAAATAGTCCCCATTGGAGATTATGCACTTGTGCCAGCGCTTCTTCCAATCCTCGAAACACATCTCAAACTCGATCTTTGAGATAGCATTTAGTGCGCTTTTGACGACGGCCCTTTAAGGTTCTCTTTATTTTTGGAAATAGGGAAAAGTCACACGGAGCCATGTCTGGCGAATATGGAGGCTGGGGCATCGTTACAGTACTGTTTTTGGCCAAAAATTCACGAACATTTTTGGTGCATTATCGTGGTGCAAAAGCCATGAATTGTTTTTCCACAGATCCGGGCGATTTTTTCGGATTGCTTCACGCAAACGTCGTTGAACTTGTAGGTAGTACTGCTTATTCACCGTTTCACCTGGTGGCAGGAATTCATGATACACTATGCCATTAATATCAAAGAACACAGTGAGTATAACCTTCACGTTCGACCGCACTTGTCGAGCCTTTTTCGGTCTTGGTGAGCCAGAATGCCTCCACTGGGGTGATTGAGCCTTAGTTTCGACGTCATATCCATAAACCCATATTTCGTCACCTGTTATAATACGTTTCAGTAATTCTGCATCGTCGTTGACTTCATTTAGTGACTCCTGAGCAACTTCCATTCGCCGCTGTTTTTGTTCAAAATTCAACAATTTTGGAACGAATTTTGCTGCCACGCGTTTCATACACAAAACATTGGAAACATGTCATGACGTGGTCCAATCGATATGCCAACATCATCAGCGACATCTCTAATTGTGATTCATTTAGTTATAATACTACTGAGTACAGACTACAGTACATATTGATTATCTCGTAATGTGAAGTACATCTGTCGAAAAAAATATTTCGAGAAGAAACATTATTCAGATGTTTCACCAAAGCCGTATCTGTTATCTTCAAGGTTGTTTTAGCTCAAAGTCTGAAATAAAATTGAAGAAAACTTTCATCTGCTAGCTGCTTATAATATAACTTATAAGTACGAGGTTTGTTTCCTATTATGTTCAATTCATTTCAAATCTATATTTCCTGCAGGCAACACAATCTTGACTAAGAACTGAAAACAATTTTTTAGTTGGGAATTTCATGAATGATTATTCTTAAGATTTTTCTTTCTTTCAGTTCAAGCGTCTCCATCTGACCTTTGAAATTCATGGTTAGGGTTTCTACCGCATACAGTGCTTCTGGCTTAAGCACTGTTTTGTAATGTTTAATATAGGATCCCCAAGATAGGGATTTCTTACTATATGTCTCCTTTGTCAATTGGAAGGCCAATTCAAGCTTACTTTCCCTGGATTCCATTGTTTTGCCTTCCCCAGCATTCCAATCAATCCATTACCTGAGATATTTAAATTCTTTTACTATTTCAATCTTTGGTTTTTTAGCTTTGAGGGGTTTATTTACGTGCTTATTGTTTGTCATGATTTTGGTTCATTTTTTTGTTTGCTATATCTATTTTTAATTTTTCAGGATCTATTAATAAAATTTTAGAATCAGTCAGATGAAGCTCAAATTTTGGTCACTATGGTGTTTCGTAGTTCGCGACAGTGTAGTCAATTCTAAAAGAAAATAATTTGGGATTCGCGAGTACTCTATTTTGGTTTTACAGCAAAATTTATTTTACTTAACAATTAATACACTGCATTGAATTACTGAATTTTGTCACAAAACTTAAGAGAACAATTTAATAAAACTTTTTTTTTAGTAGATAATTTTGTGAAGCGTTAACTGAATGTGACACGTTACTGCATTATTTTGTTTAATGTCAGATTCCTTTTTATATATTTTTATGCAATATTTATTTAATTTAAAAACAATATTTTTATTTTTCGACGAACCGGAATTTTTGTAAGACATTTCATTAGGTGTAATTATTTTACAAGGTCTTATTTTTTTCCAACTGCGAGCCTAGTGATCAATCAAGAAGGTTAAAAACGATCTTGACTGGCAGGGTCTTCTCTAGTTTTCTCTTAAATCAGAAAATCTGATAACAAAATGTTTCCAAACTAATTATACTTAAGGGTAAATTATTTTGTTGTTATTTCATTACTTTTACACTCTGCAAACTAGAGAAGCATTATGGACCATTTTGATAAAAAGAGGCTACCCATTTTCAAGACATTTAAGTCAAAAGAAGTGGTTTTGTTTGTCTTTGTGCTCATCGCTGACGACTAAATCGATTGACCGATTTTGATGTAATTTAGCATTTTGATGATTCGCCATAATTTCATTTTTGACAAGGAAATTTCAAACTATTTTTCGAGAAAAATCGAATTACCTAAAATCGATTTTGATAATAAATTACTCAAATTTAGTCAAGTCAGTTCAAACCCTTTGTAAGGATCGCACCAAAACCGAAAATAATCCTGTTCGAGAGGTATAGGAAAAACGGCCTAATTTCTCAAAATCCATTCAAAAGATTTTGTTCAAACTTTAGTAATATACGCATATAAGCACTTTAAATAAGATAAATATAACAAATTTGAAATAAAAAAATAGGTTTGATAGTAGATTAAAAAAAAACTATAAACAAAAAATTAGAACTTTTTACGGCAAACGATTTTTTAAAATTCATTTTCGACTTAAAAAGTCTTCTATTTCAATTTTAATTTAAGTTATAAAACTTTATATACGATCAAAATCTGATAAAACAAATTTTCATAAATTAAGCTAATTTTTGTGTTTTTTCTTTTATCAAACTGAATTCTTTAATAAAATAATTGAATTGAGAACAATTTTGAAATATTTTTGTTCAATTTTATTTTTACTTCAGTTAGAGAATTGTAGATGAAGAATTTTAAAGCACTATGTATTGTTACGGAAACGGGTAAACTGGTTTTTAATAATTCAGTATGAACTGTACAATCCCATATTCTCTATTGTCTATCCCACCCCATTTCCTCCAAACCTCTTTGTTGCTTTACTTTCGTATCGTGGCTGGTATCATTACTGGCTGAATAGGCTACGTCGTTATTGTAAAATATTTTACGACTATTTTACAGCGTTGTTAAATAATTTCTAGATAAGATTTTTGGTTAGCAAAACTTGCAAACTAACTGTATGGAAATGCTTTACAGTACCTGAATGTGTTTTATGAAGACTGGAGACAATAATAAATTGAGTTTTAGAATGTATAATATCTGAAATTAAATTTAGAAAAAACAAATGTCGGCAAGACGTTACATATTTTCCCACATATAGTTTTATGTTCTTTAAAATTAATTATTAATCGTGTCACGCAGTTGCCTGGCTAAAACAGTTGGATTGACGTGATGGAAACAAATTTCCAAAAATAATTGTTATCCTTAACCATTTTTTGAAATTCTGATTTTCTAACAATTCTAACAATGACAAGTATTAAAATTTATTTTAAACTTTTAAATTACATTGAAAAAGCTGTTCTAATTTCAACGGATTTTGAGAATTAAAAACGGTAATTTATACAGTTTTTTTAACGCAGGTGATGATAGGATAATAATGGTGAAATCAGATTAAGAAAAATTAAAAGAAAAAGTTATAAATTTTTAGACTTGAAATGGTCACTATTTGAAAATCGTTTAACTAATTTTTTTGATTAAGGAAATTGCTGTTTATATATATATATATATATATATATATATACTTTTACAATTTTAGTTCGCCTTGATTCAAACTTGGTATAAAAATCGAATTTACTAACAGCTTGGACAAATTTGTTCCACTATTTAAATGTAGTCATTCAACTTTCTTATTTAAAATATTTTTGAAAATCTATTTCACCATCGTGCGTTAAAAACTGCATACGTAATTTCAGATTTTCGGAGTCTGTTGAAATTAAGAAATTTAATTTGACGGCGGCCACGGTTCATTGTTTTATTTCATTATGATAGCGAAATCAAACTTTCAAAATGAGTGTAAGGTAAAACAAATTATTTTTGAATTTTCCATCATGTCAGCGAGACAGCTGCGTGTAATGATTATTTGTTTTTTTGTAATACATTTCGATAGAGATATCTACAAAACATTAATTTGAAGAGATTCAGCGACTAATAAGCAGGCCTATCCTCGTGTGTACAGATTCGTTAGAACTTGAGTGCGGTTTGACGTACACTTTAATTATTCACGCATAGATATACACTACGCTTTAAAACTTTTCTAATAAATTATTCTGTTTAAAGTTTAACTCTTGGGTCTCAAGTTCTCTGTGCACGGCAAGTTGCTGAGAGCCTTGTAGTTTGAAAGACTGATCTATGATCAATTTTCGAGGATCTAGAAAAATTTTGTACAATATACTAGCACTTTAGCGTCCAAAATTTTAGTAGTCAGCGTTAACGTTTGCATAAATTAGTTTTATAAATTTTGAAAATCTGTTGATATTATGTAAATGAATATGATGGCGGTCAGGGTTTATTTTTGTATTTTGAATGTAATTTGAAAGTTTAAAATGCTAATTAATGTAGATTTGAATGCTGAAAAACATAGGTTATTCTCAAAAATGTGTACATTCGTGTATATATTGTACTGAAGGTATTATGATTGCCCTGCCTTTTGTATTCCGTAGTTTCTAGCCTACTTGTAGCCCTACAGAATTTAAACTTGATCTCAAAAGTGGAAGAAAATAACGTACGTTTACAGTCGAGGAAATATAACCTAGTTTGTAAGAGGTTTGTGTTATGCTTGAGGAGTATGTATTCATTTTAAAAATCATCTGAGTTTAAGAAGCGTAAACATAATGCTTGGTTATGAAAAATGGATTTATATTGTTGTGTCTGGCACTAACTTTTCGTATTTCATCACCTTTTACGAAGTGATAGCCAATTTGTATTGGAAAAAGAACCTTTAAATTACAACAACAAAAATCTATACTACGCATATATCACTTAGACTAATGAGGACGAGGAATGGAAACTTTTAACGGAAATAATTCTAGTCTTTTTGAACCTTAAGGTGCGCAAGTAAGGTTTATCGGTGCTTAAACACCACAGACACGTCGGCCCTCAAATATGAGACGTATCTCTTTGGAATCGTTTAAAAATTATATATTTGTGTATTTTGTGCTTGTAAAGGTTATTAACATTTTAGAGTTGGCAATTGTGAACCGATTTTATTCAAACTTGATTCACAAAATTATTTTGTTAATGGTTTAGACGAATTCGTTACCAAGTAAAAAACTGTTCATTCGTTTCAAAATGGCGGTCATTCTCAATATTAAAAATTTGTTTTTAAATTCTTACTTATGATGGAATATTCATGATTTTATTATTTTTTAAAATTTGCTATAATTTGTGTACAAATAACAATACACAATATAGGTATTTTTGGGTACGCTTATATATAGGGTAAGTTGGGTTATCACGCCCCACCTAACGAAAAACTTTATTTAAAAATGTTATGTTAACAAAAAATAAAAGATAATATTCCCTACATTTTTTAATGTAATTGCAAGCTGATGTGTAAAATACATCAGTATATAAAAATAGGAATTAAATTATATATATTCAGAAAACAAAACTGTAGCTTTGGGGCGTATCACACTGACGTTCAGACAATGCCCCACTCCATCAGGTTTTATGCCCCCACTTGAAATAATATTACAGAACGCGCGCGCGTGTGTGTGTGTGTGTTTTAGCACGCTCACGTTGGCGATTTTAGTCCGATTCGACTCAAACGGCGCAAAAATCGATTTTGGTAATTAATCAGTTAATCGGTAAAATTAGTTCAATTGTTCGAAAAAGGCGATTATTGAAAATTTTTAAAAATTCATAATTTTTTTTGTCTTAAACATTTTTGAAAACATGATTTCTCACCAAAGTAAATAGAATTAAAACTGCATAAAACGTTTTTCAAAAACCGATAAAATTAAAAAATATAATTTGACGGCGGTCAGGGTTTATTTTCATATTTGTAATGCAATTTGGAAGTTTAAAAAGCTAATACACGCCGATTTTAATGCTGTTTATAATGATGAAATCGGAGTTTTAAAAAGAGGGTAAGATAAAAAAAAGTTTTGGAAATTCGCTTCCATCACGTCAGCGGGACAGCTGTTAGCTGCGATTATTTTGATGTTTTCAAATAAAATCGTCACATTTAATGGTGAAGTATCACTGATTAAAATACCGTAACAAATAATTAGGCCGAAATTATAAGAATTTTCCTTGTGATTTTTACTAAAATATGAAACTGAGCCCGAAAGGGTTTGTTCTATTAGTATTCCACTGAATTAAAAATATAAACATTAAGCAATAACTATGTTGAGTATAATGATCTGCTTTCCCTAGCTTCGTCAATTTTACTTTTGTTGACGCGTTTCGGAGAACCTCCATCTTCAAAAACTATATCTGTAGAAAATATGATATAGATATAGCAATGGCTACAAATAATACGATAAGGAACAAACTGACAAAGAATATAGAAGAAAAGGACAAATATAGTACGAATGGGGTATACAGAATACAGTGTGGATGCGAGGCAGTCTGCATAGGACAAACGGGACGAAAATTTAGAACTAGGTTTAAAGAACGTGTACGATCATTCAAATACGGCGAAAATGATTCAAATTATGTCATCACATTTAATAAAAGAGGGACACGTACCTCGAGAAATAGAAAAAAAAATCATTATACTCAACATAGTGACAATAATCCTAGCAGAAAAGAAGAAGAATATAAAAAAATTAAGCAATAAATTATCTATGAGTAAAACCTTATTGCTGAATTTGTAAATATGATTATACAAATTATTGTCGCCTGTTTTTTTATTGCATACAATATGGTTTCTGTAAAATATATTTCAATATTGTATAACGTGACGGAATATTAACGTTACTTTAGCCGTAAAATAGGGTAAGCTTTTTGTAATACTATATTGCAGGTTGCTATGTCATTGTGAGCTTATTCCTTGGTAAGTTATTTTCTTCTTACAAAGATACATTACAAATCAAAACTTACTTCAAAGACTGACAGTAACAAATAGTAATACGAACACCAGAAACGGTATGTTTCAGATAGAACGCACTGAAAAATAAAAATAAGGAAAATGTTTAAATCTTTGCAAAACAATTTAAAAACTTGACAGTCTGGCGAAGTTAAAACTATTAGTTAAAAACTAGAAAAAACGTGAATTGATGCAAACACTTTTTTAGTTAATTTCTACAAAAAGGTGAGCTGTTAGAAGGTCATTGTAGTAATATCCAGACCCAAGTGCATGAGGTCATAAGTACATAACCTCTATAATACGTTTTGTTTAAATGCAATATAAAATATTATAAGATTTCACAATTTTGGTTCTATTTGATAACTTTTTGTAAGCTCAGTAAAATTATTTACTCAGCAAAATATACTCATCAGTTTTAAACTGACTGTCCTTTAATATCTTTTTAAAAAATATTAATATTTAATCAGAAACGTTTTAAAAGGATAATATCATTGCAATCAATGTGTGAAATCGGTTAAAACTGGCAGTGAATTTTTAAAATTCCATGAAATCTGACGGTATTTACGTGTGCCCATTAAAATTTAATTTCAAAAATCCGGACGTTTTTTCTATTTTCATTGTAGTTCAGGAAAATAACGCATGCTAAATTATCGATAATTACGTTGGTAGAATAAAGTTTTTCTTACCAGAAAATGGTATGAATTCAGCGATGGTCTGGGTTCATTTCAGTATTTTTGTTAACGTGATGTTTTTAGTGTGGTAAGTTTTTTTTAAAAATTCGCTTCCATCACATCCGCTGAGACATTTCTGTTAGACAACAAAGCAAAACAAGTAACAAAATTATTGATTTAAATGTATATAAACAAGCATAATAAATATTTTATGCCTACTCTTTATTCTCAATTGTTCTCATTGTTAAACTTTGAACGACTGGAAAAAGGCTTAAAAATTTAAAAAAGTACAAAAACTTGCTTTTAGTGTAAGCTTTAAGACGTTCGGAATTCGTCTAAAAATTATAGAATTTTAAAATTATTAATTATAAAAAAAACAATTAGACAATATAAATACATTTTTTAAAGGATGCCGCTATATAAGTGCAACGTATTTTAAGAAGGTTGTAAAAGCAACTTTAGTTATGAGAGCAAATACTGTTCCTTGGTGATCTTATAGGTATATTTAAAAACAAGTCAAATAAAATAAATCGTAAAAACGAATTTCCAAAAACAATCAGTACTGAATAACATCACATAAACAAATATTTCGATAGTCGAATATCGAATTTGGAACGAATTGATTTTGGTAATAAATATAGCTGAGAAAAACCCATTTCAAAACAATCTCGTCTAATAATCTAAATTTTAAATAATCAGTATGAAAGCCAGCGTAAATTACAATAGGAAATTTAAATTCTATTAAATAATAAAATAAACTTGACTTCTTAGTTGTGGCCAGCTGTGACTGTTTCATTCTAGAAGGGATGATCTGTTCACCTGAATCATTTCACGGGCTCTACGTCGCTCTATAACCTCATTTCTCAATCATTTCACGGGCTCTACGTCGCTCTATAACCTCATTTCTCAATCATTTCACGGGCTCTACGTCTCCTCATTTCATCATTCACGGCTCTCTCGCTCTATAACCTCATTTCTCAATCATTTCACGGGCTCTACGTCGCTCTATAACCTCATTTCTCAATCATTTCACGGGCTCTACGTCGCTCTATAACCTCATTTCTCAATCATTTCACGGGCTCTACGTCGCTCTATAACCTCATTTCTCAATCATATCTACGTCGCTCTATAACCTCATTTCTCAATCATTTCACGGGCTCTACGTCGCTCTATTTCATTTCTCAATCATTTCACGGGCTCTACGTCGCTCTATAACCTCATTTCTCAATCATTTCACGGGCTCTATAACCTCATTTCTCAATCATTTCACGGGCTCTACGTCGCTCTATAAACTCATTTCTCAATGATACTTTACTAAAAGCATAAGTTATAAATTTGTTTTTCAATTAGTAGTTTTAACGATTGATTAAAATTTAAAATGTTGGTTTCAATTAAAATCTTCACACAGGTTGTCGTTTTTTGCAAAACGTTTTGTCCATTTAGCATTTAGGAAAAGTTTGCATTTAAAATTTTCCCTCCAAATTCAAAATGTGCCATACAAATGTGTTTCTTTCATTTTAATAAGAAGAATGTTTTTAGAACGTTGTGTAAGCAATTTGTTATTTGGTCTCGGTACGCGATAGTGTAACATGTAAGCCTATAGTTTTTAATTTACTGCTCTAACAACAAAACGTTAAGGGTGCACATTTGTTAGTTGGATTAATTTAATTCTCCAGAGTTAACAGAAGTTATCTGAGGGAACATATCAACTCAAAAAGGCTCCACTGTCTGACAAGAAGTTAATTAAACCTGAGTCTATGTACGTAACAATGTTTAAACAAGAGCAAGGTGAATTAACCGTCTGCCGTTGCAATTCTATGAATGTAATATTTTGTTGTTTGTTCAAGACATTTATCGTTTTAATTAGTTACGAATTGGTATGTCCGTTCATTACGTTTATCCACCTCATCATGTATTCAGCAAGATAAAGAAAATTTCTAGTCTACTTAAAACATGTTTTCATACTATAGTTTGCATTGTACAGAATATGCTGTACATTTTAAACACGATTTTATGAAGATTTTTAAAACATCTTACAGACCAATAGGATTCATGTCTGTACTTCTATATGGTCGCCATTGTTCCTAAGTATAATTTACAATTTGGAGCGAATATACAATAATGGCAAATTGTACATTACTGATAGTCAAAAATTTTGTCTTTTAGTAAGCATTCTAGATAGCAGGGAAGATATTATTAAAACGTTCGAGTGCGGTTAAAACTAAAAGTGAGGTAGAGTTCCGCACAACATTTAATGAAATATAATAAACACTAACACGCTAGCACTCCACACAAAAGCTACCATGGAGGGTATTTTGAAGGAAGAACGCAAAATCTTGAGCAAGATCCTTGGCCCGAGATTAACAGAATATGGATACAGGAAGACCACTCCCGGAAGACCACAGAGAAGATATCGAACCTGGCAGCAGATATCAGAAGAAGGAGGCTTCGGTTCTATGGACACATCAGTAGACTCCCAACAACGAGACTTGCCAACAGAATCCTTAAATATATACAAGGTGTCAAATCAACCACGTCGTGGATCGCACAAGTCAGAATTCCTACATGACGCAGGAATAGACTCAACAGATGTTGAAGATAGGCACGCATACTGGAGAAAAATGCTCGGTTGGAAGGTCCCAGAGAATGAAATCCCAAAGAGAGCAGGGGTAAAATGGACGGAGGAGCGGAAGAGGATCCATGGGGACAGGATGAGGGAGGTGTGGAGGATTAGAAGGAACAAGACATGAGTCATAGTGTTTTGCGTGATCCAACAGGGTCTATGCGCAAATAATAATAATAATACTAAACACTAACATTATGAATATTCTATATTTTTTGTTGTTGTGCTGAAAAAAAAATACAAAACATTTGATCAATAATTCTTGAAGTACTGTTAATATTGTGATTTATTTTGAAAATTAATATTTTTCAAAATTTGTTTACGTTATCGTAAACAAATAAATGGCTATAAACTAAGTGTTTTTTTTCTGCTCGTGAACTGTATTGTTTTGTTAGTTTTTATTTACAAATCCTACGTAAAACGTCTCTAAAAATCTACTGAAAGTAGCAAACAATGAATAATTAATATTAATTACAAAAATTAACAGCGCAAACGTTATTGCTGAAAAATAATCACTGAGTTTAAGAAATAAAAAAGACAAAATGGATTTTGTTTTATAACTTGTTGACACAGTAAAATTCTAATTAAAATAAATTTAAAATAAAATTAATTACCAAAGGTAATTGTACATTATACATAATGTGCTTATAGTGTTTCAGTTTTTATTTAGTCTTTACATAAATTGATGAAAATGAAATATGTTTTTGTTCACGATACCTTTGTTTCTGCCAAACGTTTGAGGTGTGCAGTTTTGTTAATTAATGATCCATCATTTACAGTGTTTTAATTTTGCCTGAACAATAGTTACGTGAAACAAGATTCAAAACAATTTTGAAGCACAATAATTTTATATTCGCTTTGTATTCATAATGACACACCTTCATGAACATTCCATTTGATTTTAAATCTGGAAAAACTACAACCAGGAAGTAGAACCTAAGATACATTTTTTAACTAAAATCTACAACTGGATTTACAAGAGAAAGTTAAACAGTGTTCACGAAATACAAACACAATTAAAAACATAAAGTGCAAGAAGGTACAATAAAATCAACAGTTGGAGCTATAGTATTTACAATAATGGTTACAAGAAGAAAATTAGTATTTACAGAATGTACAACATAATTTACAGCAGAATGGAAAGCATGATGATTTTTAAACAGGAAGTTAAAGATGATTTACAACGGAAAAATAGAATGCGCGACAGAATTTAAACAATGGGAAGAAAACTGGATTTACAAACAGAAATTAAAACACGATTTAAAAGGCAGAACAATAGAAAGTTGAATATATAATAGAATTGAACCAGTAAGCACTATAGGAATAAAACAGGATTTATAACAACAAGTAAGAAAACATTCTCAACAGAGCGTAAAACACCATTTACAAAGGCAATATAAGAGTAAAATAAAAAAAGATAAAGTAAAAATGTTTCAGTTTTAAACAGGAAAAAAGCAATATTTGCAATAAAAAGTACAGCAAGAAAAATGAAATATATAACAGAATTTAAACAGAAAGAAAAAAGGATTCACAATAGAAATAAAATTTACAACAGAAAGTAAAACATGATTTAAATAAAAATAATTACTAAAAAAATTAAAAAAACACGATTGCTAAAACACAAAATACAAAAATAAATTATACAAAAAATATATATTTCATAATTAAACAAAATTAAAATATGAAATGTAATTGATCTAAAAAGAGTATTTAGTCAATACATTATGAATTTAAATGTTACATTTATACAATAGTGCAACTTTTATTATTATGTTATTAGTGCAGTTTATCCCTGACAAACTTTCGAGGTACTTGAACATTGCACACTGTATCTTGTATGATTTAGAAAATTTTGATCTGCGACTAACAATTTTAATGCAGCCAGGAGCTATTTAGTGTAAATATATTGAGATGCAGCTCAATGCTCTAAATCAGCTGAAACTTGAGTGGTAACCGTAGGACTATTGGTTCTAAAGTTAGTGTTTTTCTATTGCTTTCCGTGGTTGAATGAGTGATTCCTATTGTATAGTTCCTAGTAATTAATCCTTTAACCTGTTATCATTTATTTAAGAATGTATGAGTACATTAGTTATTTACGAATTTATGATTTCATCTTAGCGCCATATTTATCCAGTCTGAAAATACTTACCAGTTTATCGTATCTATTTCACTCCAATTTTACCCTATTGATGGTTATTTGGATGAAAGTTATGCAACCCGTGACACTCTGGTGAAGTGAGGAATTCAACCAGCTAAGGTACATCAAAATCGGTCGTGCCGTTAGAACGTTATGATGTATAGGTACGTAGATACTTACCCAGCCACAAAAAACATAACACTCCTTTTTGGCAAACGTGTAAAAGCAGTACAACAGAATTAAAATACGCTTTTAAACAGGAAGTAAAATAGAAACATTGGAATAAACAACAAAATTAAAAAAAAATGGCCACAATAAAAATAAAACAGGATTTCAAACAGGAAGTAAGACAAAATTCAGAACAGAAATTAAAACACGCTTTTAAAGTTCGAACAACAGTAAGTAAAATAATGTTTTAAATAAAAAGTTAAACTTTTACACAAAGAAGAGGTACAACATGAAAAAGGGAGTACAACAGAAAGGAGTACTTCAGGTTTTCAACAGTTTTTTTAAAATTTTTATTACAATTGAAACTGAACATTAGTCCATCTATCAATATATCTATGAAATGAAAGCGTTAGTTGGTTGCACATCCTATGACGCACTCCAAAATCCAAAAATCACTTGATCTTGTGACAGCTGTATCAATCTTGTCTTAGTCCAAATCAAACGGTTTTATCCTGTCCAACCGCAGAACTTGAATCGAATTGTCGAGAACTTGTAGCATTTCGATGTTATGGTGCTTATGCAGTCTTACTTCATGCTTCCTAGCAAATCGCCGAAACTCTTCATGAACTGTAGCAATTTGTAAATCGTTATGAAGATCATCATTGCGTATGTACCATGGGGCATTAACAATGCCCCAAAGCCCCAAAGCTGCACACCATATGTCCAGATGGGTTTTAGGACTTGTTTATAAAGTAATAGTTTATTGTGCACTGACAACTCAGAATGTCGCCCAAGAAGCCAATGCATTTTCCCTAGTTTCAGATTCAGTTCATTACGTTTCTTTTTGACATGTACCTTCCAGCGCAGTCGTGCGTCCAGTGTCATGTCCAAGTATTTTGCATTTTTTACCTTGTGGGATTTCAAAAGTGAGTAAAAAAGGAAGAAAGGACAGCTGAAGGGTCTTATGATAGGTCTTAATACATCATAAATATATTTCTCTCTATCTTCCGCTAGATTATTGGGGCGAAGCCCCCTCTATCCCCGACTCAATGCATTCCATTACATGCTACTCCTGCCACAGTTTTAAGCCGATATCAATGAAATTTGAAATATATATTCTTCTAGGTCTCAGGGGTGCATACTTCGACTTTTGTCAAAAAATTTTGAAAAAAAACCGAGTTATTGATGAAAAAGCCTCCCATTTGTTTTGTGTGTGTAAGACAGAGACAGTAACTGTTTGCTAGACGAAGATAACGTTCATCGCCGCTGCGGTATACGTCACTACTTACGTACGCGAGCAAACTCATCAAAATTACCTGAAACAATGAGTCAGGTAGGAGGGGTTCGGGCTCAGGTTTGGGTTTGGCGAAGTGATAAGTCAGTAGTTTTCCGGTTGCGGGTCGTGAAATGCCACGTCCAAGAGGCAGAGGTAGAACTTCAATCGGTCGCTTGACGATAGATCAGCGAAACTATCGAAATCGATTCGCAAATATAAACAATGATGATAATCAACCTGGGAGTGTTAATTTTCAAAATAACACGCAGTTCAGACATTTGCAAATTGATTTCGAGAATGCTTTGCAAAACCTACAATTATTTGAGTGCAATAATTTTTCTAGAGTTTTGATTAAAAACAAAGTATTTGATGTGTGCTCACAGTGTAAAAAAAGTCGAAGCAAATACACATCGGCCAATAATATGAATCCTGGAGTTATTCCAAGTGAACTCGAAAATTTAACTTTTATTGAGCAGTTACTTATTGCGAGAGTGCAGCCTGTGATGCGCGTATACAGAGTCAAAAATGCCGGGACAGTTTGCATATAAAGGCAATATAATTAATATTGGTCAAAATATCGATGAAGTAGTACGATTATTGCCCCGAACTGCATCGAATTTGGATGTGCTTATTGTAAGAAGAGATGGTGTGGATCAACATAGGGATTTTCGCGTCAGGCGACAGAAAATAATTGATGCACTAAATTTTTTAAAAGCAAACAATTCTTATTATTCTGATATTGAAATAGATATGGAGCAAATTTCTCAATTACCTGTCGATGGAAGTATTTATGAACATTTGACTGCAGTGGAAGTACCCGAAAATGTTGAATCGTCAGATACAGAGTTTGATCAAGTGTATGAAAGTATTATACCTCACAATACTCAACTATACCAAGGTGATAGAATAGAATCTGACATTAATAATGTGCTTCCATGGCCTCAAGCCTCTGATGTAATAATAATAATAAATCATTGCTTCGCCCCATTTGTCCCGGGGGGATTCCTAGTATATCTTTATCACTTTTCTTTCCGTATACAAAGTCATCATGCTAAACTGAAACTACAAATTGTGTTATAGTTTTTAGCAACAGCAGACAGTTTTAGAACTGTGCAATGCGTGTTCAGAGTTTCCAAAAACCAGTTAAGGTATTTACGTTGCTATGCATCACTAGATAACATTAAACGTTACACTTTTAAATACTAGAGGACCACCTGTCAAATGCAGAAAATGTATGTTTGCGCATACGTTATCCTTTTGACTGTACCAGCGTACGAGCTACTTTCCAAATTATTGAACAGTTCTGTGAAAACAAATTTTGAGCTATCATTCAATTAGTGGAATGTGAGCGGATCTCCTGCTGATAATAGATACTAACTAGTGCAGAGGTGTGAGTAGCATTGTAAATCGAATTGGAAAAATTGTAACTCCGTCTTTATTCGTACTAATTCGACAAGGAAAGGACTAATGGTAATGGAATTCGAGCTTGCAAATAAATTGTAAACGCAATTGTAGGTTAAATATATGGATAAAAGTCTACCATAACATGCCATCCAATAATCGATAACAATTACTTCTGAAAGGCTAATCCTTTAAGTGTAATCCCATTGGGGTGGAGGGATTTCAAGGAGCGAAATACGTAAATTTAATTCGGACGCGCCTCTGAAAGAGAAGAATTTTAATGTACTCGGTGGCTGTCGCCCCAAATTACCCTAAATTATTGTCAAAGTGTTGACGTTTTTATTGCAGTTCTTTACGATAAATTAGATTTTAGTGGGATAGAAAATGATTCCGCGAAAAGAGTAGATTTAATTTGGATAAGACTGATGAAAGTTTATCGAGGGCCGTAATAGTTCACGGGTTGAATTCAAAAATTTATTTCAAGATACTTTTACTTAAATATACTATCATATCTTAAACAGACAATCCTATTTCTTTTTGGAAACAATTCAGCGCATGCGCTCGTCCACAGTTTAAGATCTCTAATTTAAATCAGCTCTACTACGGACGGATTGTGGAAAATGTTACTGTAATCATTTTCAGTAATTTTAAGGATATTATTTCCGAATTTATCATTGGAAAATCAATTGATAGAATCAATCATACTGAATCTATTTATCATTGGAAAATCAATTGATGGAATCAATCATACTGAATCAATTTATCATTGAAAATTACTGATCCTATGGTAAGACCCAATTCATTCAATGGTTTTTGATATTGATCCCTAGAATATGTTTTTCATATACTGTATGTGTGCGTGTGTTTGTGTGTGTGTGTGTGTGTGTGTGTGTGTGTGTGTGTGTGTGTGTGTGTGTGTGTGTGTGTGTGTGTGTGTGTGTGTGTGTGTGTGTGCGCGCGCGCTTTGGTGTTTGTGTGTGTATAATTTTGGTCCGATTTGGTTCAAACTTGGTATAACTTGTAAATATCGATTTTACTAGTAGCTTGATAAGTTCGTTTGATAGCAATATATCCGTTAAACCTTTTCAAAATGGCGTTCATAAGAAATCTTTAAAAATTTTATATAACACTTCTTGAAAATCTTATCTTGTATTTATGGTAAAAACCACATAAATTAAAATTTTAAATCGTCAAAAATTAAATTTAAAATGCTAGTTTATGCTGACGATAACGCTAATTGTTATGGTAAAATATGATTTTTATAAGAGTTCAATAAAAAAAAATATTTTTTGGAAATTCGAATTAATCAGATCAGCGAGACAGTTGCGTGACACGATTGTTTAATGAACAATTTTATTTAAATAATTAACTTTACAGCCCGTTTTAGAAATTTAAATAACTTGCTTCATATAAGATGTAGTATTAAGGTGACATGACAAAAAACTGTTTAATATGGTTTTATTTAAATAAAATATTTGAAAGTATTCAGCCTTCATTTCGACGTATACTGTCGAACACTTGATACTGATGTGTAATGTGAAGCATAACGTAAATGTTCAAGTTAGGATATTTTGTTTTTACTTATGAATCTGCACCTACCATTCAATTAAAAAACAAAATATTTGTAAAGTGTAAATTTCTCTGAAACTTTGAAAAAAATCTGGTTTGTTGTTCGCGTGTTTTGTGTTTTTTTCAGAATTTTTGTTTTGTAATTTGTTAATTGTTTTATTTTCAGTAATCGTTAAGTGCTAGTAATCTAAACTGAATTATTGTTTCAGAATTTATCTAGTTTTTAATAACTTGTTTTCGGCGATAGGCGCTTCTGTTGATAGTATTAAAAATATATTCTTCACCATAAGCACCATAAGTGGGTATTTGTAATGCACCTGTGTTTTGTTTGTTTGTGTGGAGTGTTTCAATGTGTGATTTGGTAAAACGATTTTGAAAACGATCGTAGTTTAATCTAAACCGCGCAAAAAAACCAGCAGCACGCAACTTTCTCTCTAAAGCTCTAAAGCGATTGAATTTCCAAAAATAATTTCTCTACACTTTGATTAAAATTCGATTTCACCCTCGTAATCAGCGTTAAAGTGTGCATATATTAGCAATTTAAATTTCCAAAATACACTGAAAATGTTAAAATTAACTCTTATTTTTTTCCATTTTCGTATTTTCAACAGAATTTGACAATTTCAATTAATATTTTTTATAGATTTGTACGCTGATCGCATCGGTTCAATTAAATTTTCGAAGAAGAATGAAATAAAAAAAAAAACATATTTTAAAGATATCAAGTGACCATCATTTTGAAAATATTGAATAGATTTGGCTGAGTATTACAAAAATCTTTTTTTTGCTAGGTTGTAATGTAAAAATACTTAATATACATTGTATATATATATAT
>CM040184.1:61037566-61050353 GCA_022606455.1 Callitettix versicolor
CAACGTACAGCCAATACTATTATAGCTAGAGACTTGAAATTTTTAAGGTATCTTCTTACAACAATATCAAGATGCATTAAGAAAGGATTTTGCTAAAATTGGAATTTGTCGCCATTTAACTACTTACCCAGTTAAAATTTAATAAACAACGTACATCCGAGATTAATATGACTAGAGACCTGAAATTTTCAGGGTACCTCCTTACAACAATGTCGAGGTGCACTTATAGAGGATTTTCCAAAAAATTGATTTTAACACCATTAAACTACTTACCCAGTTCAACTTTAATAATCAACGTATAGCCGAAACTATAATAGTTAAAGATTTGAAATTTTCAGGGTTACCACCACATTTAGGGGTGCACTGAAAAACGATTTTTAAAGTATTCCACCCCTAAAGAGGTAAAAATGAGGTACAGCAGTTTTTATTGGAAAAAAATATACTTTTCGTCTGACCTTTTTAAGTAACATAGTCACTCTTAAATATTAGTAATGAAATACATTTTTCACCATATCCCAAAACTCATACTGTAAAGAGATTGAAGGGGGTAGAAAATGTAAAAAATTGGTATACAGTTCTCAAATTGAAGAAATATTTGTTTTTGATCCATATATTCTAAAAATATGCTATGAAACAAAAATAATGAAACACATATTTCAACATTTTTTCGAATTCATTCCCTAAAGGAATAACAATGTAAAAAAGAGGTATAAAGATTGAAAAAAGAGTTTTTTCATTGGAGAAAATATTGTTTATAGGCTTTTCTTAAATGTAAACAAAATATTTTAAAACACAAATTAGGATACACGTAATTCAGCATCCCCCCCGAATTCATCCTCTAAAAGAACACAAAAATATATAAATGTATAAATGTTTGTATTGGATGAAAATATTTTTTATGAGATTTTCTTAAATTCGAATGGAACGCTTTTGAAGACGATAAAACAACATATTCAGGTTATAATATTTTTTCATATTCACTGTAAAATAATCATGAGGTTAGATGATCACGCTTTTATTAATATATTTTTTAATGTTTCTAAATTATGTCATTAATGAAACAGTTTAAGTTTCGTGGGCGAAGCCGCGACGGGTAATGCTAATATATCATAAAGTAAAAATATGGCACAAACCTTTTCACTTTTTTATATATTATGGTTTATCGTCATTACTTTTTGTCCCTGAAAAACTAATAAAAATGGAGAAAAAGTGCATGGAAAAAGATAACAGTAAACTGGATTGTAACCTGCTTACTAATAGTGAACCGAACTTTAAGCCATGGGTTTTAATACAACTAGAATGAAGTTGTTAATTTACAAGAAATTTTAGTCTTCTAGAAAACTGTTTTTTTTTGTAATTTCATCCTAAAATATCTCTTACAAAAACTTATTTTATAAAAAACTGATATTTTTATATTTTTAATTACTATCTCTAATCTTTAAACTAACGCATTGACTATTTTTAATTAATTTCTATATCCATAAAAATATTTATTCAAAATTCCTTCTTAGAGAAATAATTTATGTAGAATTCATTTGTAGTAATTTCACGAACAATACCAGTTCACTGAAAGGGTTTGTTCGCTACGTGAGATATAAATACTTAAATGTGTTTGTAAGAAAGTAGTATCTGTGCTCTGTATGGACACAGATGATTGCTTGCATCTATTTGTATATGTCCGGCTGCTTTATCCTCTTTGTTGACAAGAAGGAATTGATGTTTTCACAATTCTCTTGCCCACTACTGTGCTGACAAAGACGAACAGCTATGCTACGAGTGTAACATATTTGGTATTTTATATTATACTTCAGCTTTTAAAATGGAAAGGTCAAATGTGCAAAAATATGATACGAATATTCTCACTTTCGGTATGATATAAAGGCGTTCAAATAGCGATTATTAAAATCGTGTGCATATTTTAATCTCACGAACATTTCCTGCACATGAGCTATCGACATACAATTTGAACATCGTAAAATGAGATAACATGAGGTCATAATATATTTTTGAAACAAGTTATTTAACAATAATTTACTAAGGAAAATAGACGGTCAGCTGAAAATTTGAAAAACTTTGATAATTTTTAGTTTTTGTATTTTAAATTTTCACTACACAAACTATAAAAGAATTATAGTGATTTATTGAGATTCTGACTGATTTTGATACAATGTAAAACTATTCGAGTAAAAAAGTCGTTTTACACTGATATTTTTGTGTTTATTGATACTTTGAGACCTTTTTTTACAAGTTTTATTTAACGTTTTGTGTCGCATATCTGGGAAAAATCTTGTAAAAGAAAATGCAATTTGCAGTCATAAAGTTTACACAATTAACAACTATTTATAAAAAATGTTTTTCTCTGAGGGCAGGATTAGAACTATCATAAACTTACATTTAACAACTAAAAATTGTATTCATACTGATTAGATATTAGATTTCAACTATATATTTTTGTATTCATACTAGATTATCGATATAAAGTTATCTAAAAGAAAACATTCAAAACAATTTAGTGATAAGCATAATATAATTTATGTAATGCTAAAGAGTAGAAATAATGGAATAAAACATAATTAGTGGGCCTGTCACAGTTAGTAAGAAAAAACGAACAATATACAACAATGTACAGTAAGAAGTTGAACAGTATCATAGCACAAAATAAACAATGTTCGAAGTGATCTATGCAATATGTGGCAAAGATAACTTTCCTTGGTACAGACACGAAAAGGAAACGAGTTAAGGACTTTTTTTTTATGAAATCGCTATCTGTAATTAAACGTAAAAATTATGAATCCTGTAAGTAACATAATTTAAATTATATCAATGACCGGTATTTAATTACTATAATACACTAATCTTTAATTAAATACTTGTACTGTACATATCTTCCTGAGAAAAATGGTTGCAAAACCATGTAGGCCTACTATTTCTTGTCAATATAAACTTCTGTTAAAATAAATGTTATAGTTATATTTAATACTTGCATGACTTGTTAATAAAACATTCATTATATTTAAGTTACTTAATACAATAGGCCTTACTGTGTTTTACTTACGTATTTAAAATTATAACCTATAAAATTAATGCCTGAATTCTAACGTTGCACCTTATTGAAATATTTACAATGAAAACTACTATACCAGATTTTACATTACATACCTAAATTAGGCTACAGTATTTAATGTTTACTAAAAGAAGTCTTTTATTTAATAACATTTACATTTACATATTAGAACTGGCTTAGATTGTCATACCGATTCTACTTTCAAAAATGGTTCGGTTAATAATTATTTAAGTCTGTGTACGGTAGTAATTTAAATATTTCTTTCAACCATTTTTTTTAGCAACCAGTTCTTCTCCTACACACAGTTATTTGTCATTTATGCTTGCTTTGTGCTGCACTCTCACGGTAACACTTTATACTGCTTGCGGAATTTTTTGTTTACAGACTTTTTATCGGTTTTAAGTTGGTTTTTTTACTGTAAAGCCTTAAAATGGAAAAGTATTAGGCGTGGGGGTTCCCTGTGCTCTGACGAGCCTGTATATGCAATAACGCAAATCGTTATTTTTGGTACAAAACCGATAGGAATACTTGACGTAATAATATATGAAAGATATTTTTAAAATAAAACTTTTTAAGAAACAAGCTTTTATTTGAATGGACAGAAAAGAACAAAATAAGCTGATACTTTAACATTTCTAAAAAGGAGAAAATATTTTTTTCGAGATCTGGTTGATATAAAATTATTAAGACTAAAAGTAAAAAGGAGGGGAGCTAACCATAATTATTTTTTCTGTCACATGTACACTCATACCTATGAAAGGAATGAAAGGAAGAGCGCTACACTCTCTTACTTTTAGTGTTACTCATTTTATTTTTAAAAATGATGTTCATGCTGTTTTTTGGTAAAAAATTAGCTCTACGATTTTGATCAAATTTCACTTAAATATGGTAAATATTTTACAAAAAAAAGTATTAGGGGCTGCAATACCTCTGAAAAAACCGGTTTAATGGCTAAGATAAATCACTCTGAAAAACTGGTTGAATTTTTCCAATTTTGTTGTTCATGTTTTGCTAAGTTTTGGAGATTTATAACTCAAGTCAGTGTATCAAATTTGAATAGAATAAAAAGAAGTAAATGGAATTTTTGTGTATAAACGTCCGAATCCTAAATTTTTAAATTTCGAACTTGGTAAATTGACTTGTTATAACTCTTTATATACTCCGAATGTAACGACCGATTTTGAAAAATTATGCCGGTTTTACGGATTTTTTTGACGAACCTGATTTTTTGGGGAAAAATTTAACGTGACAAGGTTTCTGCAATGCCTTTACAGCGTTCGTTTTTAATTTATTTATCAACAATAATTTGTTTGTATAAGAAAGTCTTCATAATAAATCGATAAACTTTCTTTTATAATATAAAATTTGAAGGCAGGCCTCTGTGATTTTAAAGTTTTAATTTACTAAAGTGCCGCATTAGGGACAAATGTTTTTTAAAGCTAACGCAAGATACAACATTTACTCTTAAGTAATCCAAACATCTATCGATTTACGCGTAGTACCTAGATATAAATTTATCGATACAAAATGTTATCTAAAACCAGCTGTTGGTAAAAATAACTTTTAAACTATGCCAGTATTTTAATCAACAACTATTGCACAATTTTATTAGATTTTCTTCAGCGCTAAACACTTTTAAATTAAACTAAACATAAAACAATTGCTTCAACAAACGCTTTGCTTACAGCTGGATGTGTTAAATAATTATATTGTAATTTATTTCTACGAACAGAAAAACAATAAAAGTTTAACAAAGCGATTTCAAACGAAGTAAAAAATGCGATGAATAACGCACAAAGCTTAAGGGCGGCACTGGGCGGAATTAAGTTTTAAATTGTTTGACAAAGAGCTCATTATGTTGAGTTATACCGAAGTGCTTGTTCTTGACACGATGCATTTGTTTATTCCATGCCAATAGCATTGATGCGTTTTTAGGGTCTGTTATCGTTGGAGCGCCTACCTGGCTGTTGGAAACGCGACAAAACTGTAAGTAGTCCAACACTGTATCTGTTACTAACGGATACAGAGATAATCGCGCATACAGCTGTCTTGCTGACGTGATAGAAGCGAATTTCCAAAAGTTTTTTTTTATCTTACCCCCTTTTTGAAACTCTTATTTCATCACCATAAGCAGCATTAAAACCTGCAAATATTAGCATTTAAAATTTTCAAATTGCATAAAAAGACGAAAATGAAACCCTGATCGCCGTCAAATAATATTTCTTAATTTCAACAGATTTTGAAAGTTCTAAATGCTAATTTATACAGTTTATAACGCTGATTTCGACAATGAAATCAGATTTTCAAAAAATGTTTAAAACTTATGAACTTTTAAAGATTTAAAATGACAGCCATTTTGAAACTGTTGGACGAACTTGTTCACGTAATTAACAAAATCGATTTTTGTGCCAAGTTTGAATGAAATTGGACTGAAATTGCAAACGTGAGCTTACTAAAATATAAAAGCTGGGATTGCAGAGATCGTCAAACCTGTATTGTTATAAAACTACAGTCTTAACCAGCGTTAAATTCTCTATAAATTAGCATTTTGAAATTTATAAAAACGTAATACGAGTGTAATACCTGTGTATAGAGATATGTTTTTAATGAAACAATTAAGATTTCCAACCTGAGTATATTGATGTTTTAACATCGAATTCGATAGTAAAAACAGATTTTTAAAATGGTGTAAGATAGAAAAAGATATGAATTTTCAAGTCTATAGCTTTCATAGTTTCGGCTATACGTTGATTATAAGTCAGTCAGTCAGACAAGACTTTTTCTTTATATATATATATATATATATATATATATATATATATATATATATATATATATATATACTTGTCATTATATGAAGTATGTCATTAAACATACAAAAATTGTATTAATTAATCTATCCGTAAATATACAAAAATTGTATTTTATTAGATCCATCCGTGTCTAAGCCCTCTGAGTCCAAAAAAGTTTGGTGTGTGTGTGTGTGTGTGTGTGTGTTTGTGTTTGTTGTTTTTGATTTTTTATTGATATGTGCAAATAGGAATATTCGAGGATAGATTTTATTTGGGTGTTACGTTTAAACGAGATTTGATCGAAACGTTACGAGTAGATTTTGAGAAAATGCAATATTATTTTTATTTTAATATCAGAACTACTACATTTACTTGTAAAATTTAATGAAAATTGTTAGGCACTTTTAGTTTCCTGAAATATGCACAGACAAACTGTGTTATACGACGTAATATCACTGCTCGTACAGAGTTCTCCAAAATACGAGATTTAAAAATGCCCAAATGACCTTTCAGCAGTGATGGATATCTCGTTATTTTGTACATGATATTCTGCCCAAGGCTTAATTAACCCCTCTCTATCCGCCAGCAGATATGAAATATTATATCTATTTATATTTTGTGATTTAAAGTCTTTGACATCGTGTTACCATGGCAACGCGAATAAACCCTAAAAAAATATTAGGGTTGATTTTCAGGCTCCAAATCCTTTGATTTTTCACGCCACGTAAAAGTAAAAATAGCGAAACTATTCAGTTTCGTTTGAGTTTTATCTTCAGTCGGTCAGTCTGTCCCTCCCCTCGCTACCTGTAAGATTGTTGCCAGACTACAACACAGTCACCTGAATAAACTTTATATATCTGACGGAGAAACAAAAAGGTTCTGAAAGAATTTTAATCCATGGCTTCTTATCTCTTCGAGTTTGGTTATATTGTCTTCTACTCGTGTGTATTGGGCATGCATGTTTCTGCCAGGTTATCCAATATCGTAATCGATATTTAATTCACTCCACATTGTTTAATCGAGCTGAAATTATGCATATACATTCTCGATAATAGTACTTGAACCATCAACAGATTTACCATTTAACTGACCATTTACTAGTAATCGATTAATTCAAACTTCCCCGTGCAAAACCTAATGTGCTAAACGATTATGTATTTGAAACAAAATTTATTGAATATTTAATGAGCTACGAAAGTGGTTAAAAAAAGATGCAAGATTTTTTTCAAGACTAAAAAGTAGAAAATAACAAACAGTACTTAAGAACATGTTTATATTTATTTATTAATCGTGGGCTTTTTTACTTAAACAACATCTAAGTTCTTCTTTGTTTCAGCTGTACTACAAAGACTAGCATTTTAATTGAGGATTTTATCAATTTTCTGAATTTGTTAAATCTTTTTTGTAAACTTTTTTAAATATAATCATGGTTTTTAAAAATATTTTTTTCTAATTATTGTTTATTGCTGTATCCTTAACTGTGCAAGAATTATTCATACTTAGGTTATATTATATTCATTACACTTTATTTAATACTAACTGTTAACCGCGGAGGATTTTGTTGTGGTTTTATAAAAATATTCATTGCATTTGTTGATTTTTGGAAAAATCGAAAGATATATTTCATTATTTTTATTTTAAAATAATGTATTTATGTTAAGTTTCATGAAATCAACAAATGTTTTTTAGTACAAACATATTTTTTTTGTAAACATGCTTTTTATGGATTTAAATGTTGAATATTGAAAAATCTTACATTAGTGACGCTCTACATTATAAAATAAAACTATTAAATTTACGGTTTAAGATGTTACGTTTTTGCAGGATTTTTTCATCACCTGCATGCCTATCGCCATTTTACAGTGCCTCTTTTACAATACGCGAACACTGCCTCTGGTATTTGTTTAGTTAGGTACTTTATACACTCAATACTGCGAGTTCCCGCAAGGGACAAATTAATCTTGTTTGTGTTTGTTTACGTTTTGCAGTTAATTGCCACGATAAATAATGTTTTCCGGGCTAAAAGGGAAACGAACGTTTTTTTAATGCCCAATATTGCGTGAACGTTCGATTAGCAGCAAAAAAACGTTTAATTACCCTTTATTAACAACAATCGAACTCGCCAATCATGTCGATTGTTAATTTCAAGTAGGCCTTTAGGCTAAGAGAAATATTAATAATCTATTGTTACGCCATTATGGTTCAGAACATGATTAGGATCGGATCGTCTTAATAAATGCATAAGTTAAATCATTGCTACATTATTTCAAATGTTTTTTTTTGTAAATGATATTTTTTCAAAGCACCTTAAAACAATACTTAAAAAGTTACTGTATATGGAATTAATAATAATTAAAAAAATATGTTATAAAAATACATGCAGTAATTTGTGTTTAAATTTTTATTTTTATTCAGTTTAAAGATAAAATAATGTTAGCTGTTTCGAAATAAATATTTGCTGCCATAATTTTTTAAAAAAATAAAAGTAATGACAGTAATCAGCTGTTCCACAAACGTGATGAAAACGAATTTCTAAAAAGTGACAATACTATGTAATAACAATTATATCATCTTTTGAATCTCTTTAAAATCTGCTTACACAATAATAATTAGTAACATTGCAGGTCAACTTTGGTATTTTCAAAACACAAATTACAATTATGGAATTAGATTCACAAAAAAAAAATGGGCAGTCATGGGACACACACACACACACACACACATTAAATATATATATATATATATATATATATATATATATATATATATATATATATATATATATATATATATATATATATATATATATATATAAACACGTTATGGGCTGAAAAAGCCCAGTATAAAACATGTAATTTTATTTATAATATAATTAATATAAATATATACATTGTAATATTAAAATGTATTAATTGATATGTACTGATTTATATTTCAAAACAAAAATTTACATAAAATTCAATGTAACAAATAGATTCTGTAAGCATAAAATTAATTATTAAATAATATTTGTTATTTATACACATCAATTACTAAGTAATCTTTCAACATTAATTATACTAAGTATTATTTTTTTATTTATACTCATTTTTTGGACTCATTTTTATATTTATTTAATTATAAAAACACATGATGTTCTGTGCAAACGCGGAACAAACAAATACAACTATTTGGCATAATAATATAATGAATATGCATAAAACATAGTATTTACATGGATTTTGATGTACTTAATTTATAACATTATTTTCATTAGTTACATCATCATTATTATTAATTTTATCAATATTTGAGTTATTTGTATTATTATTGTTATTAATTTAAATTATACACACTACACACGCATTCAATAATTTTTACACCTATATTATATTAATATATTATACACACTAAAAATATAATAGTTATTAAATAAATAAACTAAATGTCTGCGTATATTATAACGTGTTTCATGTATTTCCACCAACGTGCTTTGATACTAATAACCTGCACATGTATATACATATGTATGTATAGCCGAATAGCACAACTCATGAGTTGTCTGCTGTTTATACTTTCATAGTTCACATATACACACTAATACACATATTACACGTGTACTGCACTGTCGGACTGTCGGCAGTCTAGGGGGGCCACAACTGTATTGAACTGATATGACTCACCGTATACACATTTAGCGTGACGCGAGCTCAATGCTTTTTGCCCATCAAAAAAGTGCTAAACGCGCGTAAAGAAGTTTTCACTTCAAAAATTTGGGGTAAAAAAGTTACAAGAATTTTACGATTTGTAATTGTTGAGTAACAAATTTGTCAAAGCTATGGCAATAATCGAATTTTGTGCGGTGTTTTTAATAAAATCGGTTAAAAATTACGCACGCTAGAGTACTTACACACACACACACACACACACACACACACACACACACACACACACACACACACACACACACACACACACACACACACACACACACACACACACACACACACACACACACATTCAAAGTGTTTGAATCTTATCACAGACACCGAGCATTAAAATCATTGAACCAAATTTTATAAATTTAAAGAAATTACAATTATCACATAAAATAAATTATTAGTTTTAAATAAGTTGGCAAGTTAAAACAATTAAAATTATATATGTAGTACCTTAATACTACATATATAACTTTTACTATATACTATAATATATATATATATATATATATATATATATATATATATATATTTAATTGTGTGTTTGTGTGTGTACAGTTATGATATTTGTAACAACCACTCAAAATGTATTCCAGAGTTCAGGATCGACGCTCATTTCAAAGTACTTGACCTGGATCTTCTAGCCTCAATGACTGTTCTAATGTTTAATGTTCCCGTGAAAGATTGCTAAAATGTCTTATAAGGATGGGAATAACCCTTTTTTCCAAAGTAAATTTATTATTTGCCCCAAAGCGTATTTCTCAGAATATTCGTCATTTTTGAAAATATATGTTTCTTCATGACTGTATGTTTTTTTTATGTTTGAACTCTTAAATACAAAACTGCCAAGCCTTATACCTTTTCCAACTTACCGTTAAAGCGATGTAGGTGTATCTCTGACAGACAAACAGGTTCCTTGTGTGTTTTTAAGAACATTACGAATTTGTTTACAAATAACTTCGATTTAGATAACTGAATTTTAAAAAAATTACGTGACCATCAGAAACATAAATCAATGAAGCAGCCAGTACAACCTGAGCGTCAGTTGCAACGTTCCAATGGGACGTCTCTGTCCTGGCACGTGACAGAAACTAATGATAAAAAGGCAGCTTCCGAGTGCTTATTGTTGAAACTAAAATAAATGGTGCAGAAACATTGGGTGCATTTTGTATGATTGTGGTTAGCAGCTGTCTCGCTGACGTGATGGAAGCGAATTCCCAATATAATTTTATAAAATTGCACATTCTCGTAAAGTGAAATTATATTTTAAAGAAGTGTGACATAAAAACGTTAAGAGTTTTTCAAAGTTTGAAATTGTAGCTATTTTTGAAACGCTTGAACGGATTTTATTGAAAATTTTGTCAAGCTATTAACAAAATTGAATTTTTGCCATGTTCAAATCAAATCGGCATAAATTAGATTAGTAAACTTTCAAATTACACTGAAAAATATTTTAAAAATCCTCGTCAAAAATTACCGTCGCGATATTCATTCTCGTATTTTCCAAGGAGTTTGAAAATATAAAATGTTATTTTTTTGTATTTTAACGCTGAATAAGACGATGGAATTATATTTTCAAATTAGTATATAATGATTTTTTTTTGTGTTTAACGTCCGACTATTGTGCACTCTTGGGCTAATGCAGACGATGGGATGATTTATAGCGTATGAAATGCCAAGCCCTTGCCGGGAATCGAACCCTAGTCTTCGGGGTGAAAGCCTAGTACGCTATCTACTAGGCCACCGAGGCGGCTAGTGTATAATAAAAAAGTTATAATTAAAAAAAAATTTGAATTGGTTTTTGACACTGTTGGACAGATTTTGCTAATTAACAATTTCTGTATATTTAAAACGTTTCACAACCATTCAAAAAGTCATCTAATAGAGATTTTGGTACTCGTTATCAAAGTCTGGGTGTAGGACTTACCACAATAGCCGCTACATTTTTAATTAAATTTCTAAAAATTGTTTTACTCATTCGAGTTTGAAACCCTCATGTATGTTCAAAGTTTTAGCAAATTATTTTAATCGATTTTTACTATTCAATTTGATTCGTTTTTGTTGAGATAGACTCTTTGCGAACTGGTATTGAGAAACTTTTACAGTAATTTCTTTGTTTTCATCCATTACATGTAAGAAATTTGTTTTTCAGTAATTTATTTAAATTGAAAACGTATTTGCTTCCAGGTAAAGTAGTAAATACAACTTGCATGCAGTCACTTGATTATAAAAGTTTGTCGAACTCAACTTTTCTAAACTTATTTAATATTCCACGAGTAGGCCTGTGTGAGACAAAGAGTGATGCAATCTGTTTCCTTGCTTTACGATTGGCGATGTATTTTTAAAATCTCAGCGCTTCCATGCCTTTCTGAGGAAGTTGACGTTAGGATAAACAATTCCAACTTTTCCCTTAGATTCACCGACGCTCACGTAGTCCTTCAAAGAATGCTTGTTGACAAAATGTTTATTTTATTCACAAGAAATATACTTTTGTGTTTTATTAAATTGCAAAGTTGATTTTGTACGTTGTTTATTTTTCTTTTCTAAAGCTCGGATACAGAATCGTTTTTAACTGCCTCGCACCGTAGTATTTTGGTCCGATTTGATTCAAAATTGGCACAGAAAATTTTTTAGTAATAATTTGGACAAGTTTGTTGACAAAAAAACCGTTTTAATGTGGCGATATTGAAAATCTTTAAAAATTCGTAACCTTTTGTGTTAAATATTTTTAAAATCACCAAAGTAATCAGCGATAAAAACTGCATAAATTAGCATTCTGAATTTTCAAAATTCTTTGAAATTGATAATATTTCTGGCAGTGTTTATTTTAATATTTTTCATGTAATTTGGAAGTTTAAAATGCTAATATATGCAGATTTCAATGATGATTATTATGGTGTAAGGTAAGAAAATTGCGGGTGTGAGGAAAACGAAAGAGCGAACCTGACAACCAAAAGTAGCTGCTGGTCGTCTTATGGGACCCTGCGTGCGTGACCAGTCACACAATTGCTAGACGTGAGATAGGGAAGTGAGCTAAGGAAGAGCACGTTAAAAGGTTTTTCAGGATGTTCAACAGGATGTCACTGAGACAGGTCGTCGAAATGACATCCGGAGTCATTTCAATAAGATGGAATTACCAAAAATTTCACCTAGTTATCGTCTATGCGGACAGGAACCTAGAACCGCAGTACACGTTCTTCTGCATTGCAAGGTCCTGTAGTTAAAAATAGACT